>JAUNZO010001847.1:0-14775 GCA_031894775.1 Chloris gayana | reverse complement strand
TGAGTCACTAGTTTTGGACAACTTTTCTGAATCCTCGAATTCTGGCTATTTGTTTCTGAAATTCTTGCAGTCCAAATAAAGTTTACGCCAGTTTAAATTTGATTGAGGTACGGAAATGTTTCCAGGCAAAAAAATATATATGTTCATCTTTTCACTAATGACCTACTAGAAACATGGATTTGCTTGAATGTTTTGGATTCAGATTCACGTTTCGTTTTCTCTAGAGATGTTAGATTAAAAAACAGGAAATAATATAGGTAAAGGAGTGCTTGTCCTTCCAACTTCCATTTATTTAAATTGTCATCTTGACTTGTACATAGGAGTAGAGTAATTACCCGACGATTTGGAAGATTTCGATTCACTAGATGAAAGTTTTGAAAATAATGTGTTAATCAAAAAGTTTTTTATTACGACTGTGTTAGTCAAAATGTTAATAGTGTTAACAGGATTATCTAGACCCGTTGCACCGCGTGAAGTTCATGTGTAATGTTCCAGTAACTCTTGCAAACCCATTGATATGTTTTCCTTCAGTGGTCCATCAACCAGTGACGTGCAGCCTGTACGTTCCCTTGACAAGTTATCACATCACAATCAGTCAGTTCGTTGATTGAAAAAAAAAATCAGTCCGTTCACGTTGGCGGATGCAAATGGCAGAAGTCAGCACATCCTTTAGGCCTCGTTCGGTTGCGTCGGATTGGGCCGGAATGGAGCCCAATCCGACCAGAACAGAATGGTCCGGAATAAAAATGGTTGGTTGAAAAAATGTTGTTCGGTTATGGCCCGCCTAGAACGAAATCGGGCCTATTTCGAAAATTGGCTAGTGTCCAAGGGACCGGAACGAATCTGCACCTTTGCACCTCCGGAACCGTTCTCTTTCGCTCGACCGCTCGATGGCTCGTGAACCCTAGCGCTTTCCCTCCTGCGGTGGCTCCCTTCTTCCTCCCTCGGCGGGTCGGGCCAAGGCGGCGAGACGCACACCGGCAACGCGGGTCAAGGCGGCGGCGGGGCGCGGGTCAAGGCAGCGGCAGGGTGCAGATCAAGGCGCCGGTAGGGCGCGGGGCGGCGACTCGACACAGCGACGGCGCGACGGCTTCACGACGGCACGGCTGCTTGACACGGCGACCTCTTCCCTCCGGTGCCTATTTCTCGCCTGTAACCCTTCCTTCTCCTATCCCCTCCTTTCGATCTTGGTGGTAGTTGTCGCTAGATTCGTGCTTAGTGCTTATAGGGTTCTTGATCTAGTCGCTCTGGGGTCAGACTCGTGTTGGCAGCGTTCTTGCTCTAGGGTTCTGGAGCAGGATGTCGATCTCCACCTGGAAAAATGTGGATTGAGCCATTTTCCGTGTGTATTTATCTGCACCCATGTCTAATTTATAGAATTTCCTACTTCACTGTATGTAAACCCATGTCCTGTTTCGGCAACTTGTATTTGCTATTAAATATTGGCTAACTCAGATAGATTTGGTCGCTTTCCTTTATATTTCTACCATGAATTACTTAGGCACGTGTATTCATTATTGCCACTCTTATTAACAAAAGATTTTAGCCTTAAAACTGTCGAACCACATTTGTTGTTAACGGTTGAGGATGAATTTATTTCTAACTTTTATTTAGTCACCTAACTATTGTACTTTAAAAAATTAGCTGAACTGTTACTTTTAAAAATAGCTGAACTATGCACATTTGATAATCATGTCACATCTGATGTAATTTCACGACATGGATGAACTGAAAGAAACAGTTCATGTATATTGTGCTTGTTTCTGGGAAATTTTTATTCCTATCTTTCCTTGTATGTTTACCAGCTTTATTCTTGTGGGTTATGGCCTTAAGCCATATATTAACCTGCATTTTTTAATTGACATTGTATGATGGAGACACGCTGGTCCTGCATTACTTCTGAATTTTTTTATGGTGCACTAAAATTTGAAACAGTTTGTACTTTGTTGATTGTTCTTGAAGCCAGTCTCAATTCTTATTTCTGTTGGCTCATGAGCATTATGAACTTATACACTATCAGTCTCAAATCTCAGTCTGATGTTGTAAAGTAACACTGAGATATGCTGTAACTTAAATTGTCTGAGCTGCTTAAATACTCAAAATGACCTCTGTAACAATAATAATGTTCCTAAAATGTGATGGTCCCTCTACTACATCCAGTGTTTTGACACAAGGCTAGTGTATCAATTTTAAGGTTGACAATTCATTTGACAGAGTATGCATTGTGAAGTAAGCTGTACCTAGATTATTGGATCTTCATGTCGAATCTTCAAGTCTTTGTACCTAGATTATTGGATTTGTTGGGTGCGAGTTTCTGGATTGGTTCGCTGTTAACCTCTATGGGCAGGAAACATGTATCCTGATAGGTTTCAAGCTACTGTGATGTATTTTTAATCGTGCAGCAAGCATATTTTGGTTCTTTGTTTTCAAATAAGCTACCTGATAGGTTTCAAGCTATTGTGATGTATTTTTAATCATGCAACAAGCATATTTTCCTGATGTATTAATTCTTTCTTGAGCTATTTTCCTTTGTAACTTGCAGATCACCCCAGCACCCTCCATTGGAGAGGAGGAGCATCTGCCCTCCTAGATGCTGTAATCTGAGTTTAAATACTACTGTTATTTAGTTGAAATACTTCCCAAAATATGTTGTAATCTGAGTTTAAATATTGCTGTAATTTGGCTTCATATTGTCCAAATACTGCTATTATATAGGTTGAAAGACTGTTGTAACGTGGGTTGAAATACTACCCAGATTTGCTCAATTTCTTGTGAAGTTATTTTACTTTGTTGCTGAAATCCAGTTGGAATCATTCCTATGTAAACGAACAATATTTTTGAGATGAAAGTGTTCCAACTGAATTGAAATCCCTTGAAAAAAATGAAACCGACTGGTTGAAGTGAACCAACCGGTTTTACTCATTCCCCTCCTAGAACCATTCTGGGCCCTTTTTCATTCCTGTACAACCGAACAAGCCCTTAGTGACTTCAAACTGTCCGTAGTACTCGTCAAAGCTCGTACATCCAGAAACAGCAGAACAAACGATCTCGCCGACGATAAATATCTGGTTCAAGAAACCTTGTGCCAAAAAGAGAAGCAAAACAAGTACTAGCAACGAACACAATCGAAAATGGCACCTGATCACCGGCTGATATGAAGCCAACAAATAAAGAACGAGCTCGTGTGTTACATCTTAGGGTGTGTTCGTTTCCTGAGTCTAAATTTTAGAGCTATCACATAAAAAAATCTTATTATTTAAGAGTATTAAATAAAATTTAATTATAAAACAAATTACAGGCTCCTAGACTAATTTACGAGACGAATCTAATGAGGTTAATTAAGTCGTGACTAGAAGATGGTTACTGTAGCATCACTTTAGCAAAATATAGATTAATTAAGCTCATTAGATTCATCTCGAAAATTAGCATCAAACTGTCAATAGGGTTTTGTCATTAAATTGATCGAAATATTCATAAATAATAAGATTCTCTTTGATGTGACAGATGCTAAATTTTAGAGGAGGAAACGAACACACCCTTATTAGCAGGTCCAAGAAAGTCAGGCTAATCCATGCCTCACTTCTACGTTCTACCGTGCCCTCGGTTCTTCAAAGTAGGAGATGCCCTTCCCCTTGTACTTCTCCTGAAGT
This sequence comes from Chloris gayana, assembly GCA_031894775.1. NCBI lineage: Eukaryota > Viridiplantae > Streptophyta > Magnoliopsida > Poales > Poaceae > Chloris > Chloris gayana. Next base: position 11,125 of record JAUNZO010001847.1, on the reverse strand, counting down.
TTACAGATCCGCACGGCGCCGGCGAACTGGTGCACTGTCCTTCACCCTGTTCGGCTGGTCAACAAGCCAGCTTATGCTGGTTGCTTAAAGCACACAAACACTGTTGCTGCTTGGAATAAGCAGCCAGCATAAGCTGGCTTTTTTATCAGCCGAACGGGTTGTCGATGCCGGTGCAGCAGATGATGTTGGACCTGAAGCAGAAGACGCGGACACCGGGTGGGGCGGTGAACTGCACCTCGTGGCTGTAACCCAGTTTCAGGAACAGCTCGCGGCCTTCGTGCTCTGTCCTGGCTTTGTATCCTACCCCGACCAGCTTCAGGAACCGGAAGAACTTGGCTTCCATTCCCGGGATTTGATAGACTGCCCGGGTGCCAAATCACCTGGCTGAAGAAACGGTTGAAGCTTCGTCAGAAGACAAGTTTTTTTCTGTAAACATGATAAGACAGATAGAAGCTTCTTCAAACAGTTTATCACTCTTGCTGGTGCATTTGAATAGAAACAGATAGATTCGTTGCTTATGTACGGTTTGAAACAAGTTTATGTAAAAAGATGCACATAAACGAGTTAGAAGTTTCGGCCCAAAAAAACGAGCTAGAAGCACCAGTCAGACATGACTAATGCAGATGCGTTTCGAGGACAACTAGATACCAAAATGACCATCTCCCCGTAACTGCTACTTGTATTCTTTTTATCGATCTATCCGATGTGGAAAAAATGTAAGGCACTGAACGTGCTTTTTTTTTTTTGAATGGTACTGAACTGTATACAGTCATTCAAAATAAAAAATGTGATATTTGTACAGACATTTCACAAATGGCAGCACATACCAAATTTGATTGAACCCCAAGATATTTGGAAAAATACAATTTTGCCAGCACCTCGTTCCCCGTGTCATATTGGCGTCCAAGCCCAACTGAGATCGATCTTGCGCCGCACTTTATATCGTAGAAAATATAAATGTCCAGGAAAGTTAGGGTTCCTTACCAATTGAAGAGAACAATCCTAGTCCGGATTGGGAGGACGCCGACGACGGCTGCGAGGGACTGGCGCGCGCCTCTGCGGTAGGAGACGACGATGCGATAGGGCCGACGCTTTTGGGCCGATAACGACCCGTCATGTTAGGGCCGAAACCCCGGATGATTCTAATTTTTACAACGAAAGATATTATTTGTCCTCCAAAAATATATAACTGCCGAATAAGCCAAAGCAAACAGAACACCGCGGTACCACTGCAGACTGCAATAGTAGTGTAGTACACTAGTACATCAGTCTTTTTACGGTCACTAGTACATCAGTCTTTTTTACGGTCACTAGTACATCAGTTTAGCATATTGGCTACCAAACTACGGAAGAAAAAAGCAATTTGTTCTAAAAATTAGAATCATTGCTCGCTTACAGCAACATGATACGGTTGTTTTATTTTTTCTCGAACGCGCAGGAGAGCTGCGTGTCATTTAATTAAGAAGATGAAAAGAGTACATGCCACGATGTGGCTGGGTAATTACAGCTGAAACTCGCACCGACAGAAGAAAAAAGCAACCAAACAACAGCACACTAGCGAGGTGTCAACAAAGTAACCCTCCCTCCGGTGCTCCTGCTAACTTCCACATCGTTGCTTCTTCGGCGATTGCGCTTAGGATGGCCGGGACGGCCGGGCTTGCGCGGTCGAAGACGCAACGGTTACGTTGTTTCCAAATGGACCATGTTACTAGGATGATCATGGTGTTGAAACCCTTCCTCATCTCCTTCGGCACCCTTGCATGAGCTCGGCTCCACCATTCCGCTAGGGTGTCGCATGTATCCGGTGTTAGCCCCGACAGTCCGAACTTTCGTAGAGTCTTGAACCAAGTCTCTCTTGCCACGACACATTGTATTAGGATGTGTTCTATGGTCTCGAAGTGTTGATCACATAGAGGGCATGCTTCCGGATGTTGTAGTCCTCGCCTGGCCAAGCGGTCCGCCGTCCGAGCACCTGTTGGCGAGTGCCAACCGGACGAACAGCTTGGCTCGCAGAGGCGCCCAAGATTTCCATAGCCTATGGTACGGCTCGAAGAGAGTGGTACCAGTGAAGAAGGCCAGGTATGTTGAGCGGGACGAGAATTGCCCGGAGGCTTCGAATCTCCATCGGTGGCAATCCCTTTCTCCCGGTGTAAGCTCTATCTCGTTGGACAGCATCCCATAACTGTAAGAACTCCCAAATTGCCCGAACCGAGAGTCCGCGGCCCAGGTCTCGAAGCCAGGTGTTGTGCTCCATCGCATCTTTAACGGTTCTTGTGCGCTTGGCCCTTCGATTGACAAAATGCATTAGCGCCGGAGCCAGTTCAGCAACCGAAGTGCCATGGATCCATCTGTCTTCCCAGAACAGCGTCATCGTTCCATCTCCAATGTCGGTTGTGATAGCAATCGCAAAAAGTGCTCGTGCCTTTGCCGGAATCTTTATGTCGAATGAGGACCACGGCTTGTCTGGTTCCGTTTTCTTCAGCCATAGCCACCGTAATCTCGGTGCGTGGCCCATCATCTCCAGGTTGTGGATGCCAAGTCCTCCGAACTGCAGTGGCCTAGCGATACGATTCCACGCGATGAGACAGTGTCCTCCCCTGGAATCCTTCTGTCCTCTCCATAGGAATGATCTGATGATTTTTTCCATGGCTTTCAGGGCCCATTTAGGGATGTCCATGGTGATCAGCATGTAGACCGGGATGGCCATGAGTACAGCTCGAACTAGCACCAAGCGGCCTGCCCGCGCCATAAGAGCTGCTTTCCATCCCGGCAGTTTATCTGCTAGCTTATCGATGATGGGTTGCAGGTCTCTCCTTGTTAACCGTCCAAGTTTTAATGGCAGACCCAGGTATCTACAGGGAAAGCTCGTGACTTGACAGGGCAGGGTCTCGCGGATGATCTGTATACGCTCCTCCGAGCACGCAATCGGTGTCGCTGAAGACTTGGCCATGTTGACTCGCAGGCCACTTGCAGAGCCGAATTTGTCCAGTAAGGCTTTTAGGATCCCCAGTTCCGAGTGTGTTGGTGTGGCGAACAGTGCTACGTCGTCCGCGTAGATGGAGATCCTGTGTCCCATGCTCCGTGGCGTGAGGGGTGCAAGGAGGTGGTTCTCTTCAGCCTTCTGAATTAGTGCAGTCAGGACGTCCATCACAATGATAAACAACATTGGCGATAGGGGATCGCCTTGCCGTAGCCCCCTTCTATGGCGAATAACCTCGCCCGGTTGGCCGTTGAGCAGGACCCGAGTAGTGGAGGTAGATAGCAGGCTAGACAACAGGTTGCGCCATCTACTCCCAAAGCCAATGTGTTGAAGCACCTCTAGCAGGAAGGCCCATGAGACTGTGTCGAAGGCCTTGGTGATGTCAAGTTTAAGCAGCACCCGGGGTTCTCTTCTGCAATGGAGATGTTTTGCCATGTGTTGTACGAACATGAAATTATCATGAATGCAACGCCCCTTGATGAAAGCGCTTTGGTTGTTCGCCACCATGGTGTGTAGGTGTGGTGCGAGGCGATTTGCCAAAATTTTTGTTAGGAGCTTGGCGAAACTGTGAATCAGACTTATGGGCCTATAGTCTCCCACCTCAATAGCATCTTCTTTCTTTCGAATGAGGACCATTAAAGCCGAGTTTAGTTGGCGTAGTCTTCTTGTATCACCTCCGTGCACCGCTCCGATGGCCAGCATTATGTCATGTTTAATGGTTCCCCAACAAGCGCGATAAAATCTCCATGTGAAGCCGTCCGGTCCAGGGGCTTTGTCTGGTGGGAGATCATTTATCACCTTCCAGACTTCTTCCTCCGATATAGGTGCATCAAGGATCTGGAGGTCATGTGTTTGCTGATAGAAGGCAGGGAGGAGTAAGGTTTCTGTGCGCTGCTGTGTTGTACCGATGAGCGTAGAGAAGAATTCCCAGATAACTTTTTCTTTATCCTCAAGCAACATTGGCTGCGCCGGCGGCTCAAGCAACATTGTCTTGCCCTCGCATCCTTCCAGCGCACGATAGCGCGCCTGCGTTCACGCCTCGACTGGCTGGGAGAAGGAGACGCCAACACTTCATTCTTTCACTCTCACGCTCGATACAGACGGCGAAAGAACTTCATAGCCAAACTAAAAGCAGGGAACAGCATTGCCACGGAGCATGAGGATAAAAAAAATACGGTTGTTTTATTGATAGGAAGTGTCTTCTCGCAAAAATACTATCATATGTTTGCAAAAGCGAATCACTCTTCTTCCAGTGACTCTCGAATAAGCCTCTCGGTGAGCTCCCTTGGAAGTCCTCGAACGCTTTCCGCCGTACCGACCTGGCCAGGGGCAATTTAGCAAATACCAAGGATCAGACAAGAAGCCTTAACAGTTGTTGTGCAGGTGCAATCAAGCTCGAGCAAGAGACTGTCGAAGAGTCTTCTTTCCAATGTCTAAACACGAGGAATTACTCACTAGATCTTTGATGAAAGGAAGTACTGATGGATGTGTCAACCTAAGCCCGCCAGCTACGTAGGTCATTTCTCCTTCGTTCACCTAAACAAATACTAGTACGTAATTTATACAGGCTTCTCTTTATACAATCTGCATATAGGTTGCAATACAAAAAGCACAATACAAAAAGCACAACAAAGACTTTTGCTGGGAATCAGGGATACCACTCTGTCGACGAACTCGTCTGGTATGTGATGGAACTTGATCTGCAGAAAGCAATGCAGAACAAACACCATTGTGATTTGTTCTGATTCACTTGAGAAAACGTTTAGGTTGTTCAAAAAAAAAAACATCAGTATGTTATCAACTACCCCAGGTATGTCCCATCCTCCTCTTGTGGCCCCAGTGTTGAGGTTGGTCACAAGAACATAATTCACCGCAAATGCTTCATCACCCGAGTAACCTGACAGCAACATGAAAAATTGAAGATGATTCGGGACATTACTTTCATCGAAGATGGTAGATGAGAATTCTTTTTTCCAACATTCACGAGGAGGGAGAAGCTCGCACCCCTAATAAACTCTCTGGCTTCTTCTGCGTTCCTTGGCTTCTCTCTTATCATACCTTTGCTGACCAACCTTTACCAAAGCTCAGATTGATCAAATGTTTATAGCTGTAAATAAAAATAAACAGTACAAACTGCATGCATCAAAGCTTGAATCAAAACTTCCATACTTGGTCAGAAGTGATCAGAAGAGTGGGGTTATCTCTTTTTGGTGCACACTCCCCGTGAAGTTTCTCTTTGATTGCTTCAGCCTATATACAATTCAACAAACACAACAGCCACTGTCGGCATCCCAATCCAGAATATGGATTGTTTCACAATCCTATATATACTCGGTGGTGCTTGGATACATACCTTAGCTTCAGCCAAGGCCTTGACTAGTTCCTCTGGCCTGTCCCTTCTGATGGCTTTCTCGTCGATGTCAGCACTCTGCTCGTCAGAGGAACCAACCATAAGCAGCAGAAAAGTAGCAAGGAATTTAGAGATCCAACTCTTTTGAGATACCGCCCCCTAACCATGACAGTGAACTCGTAACCCATGTCGGCCAAAATCTCGCGGCGCGCTGGGGACGACGATCCAAGAATAACCTTGAGCAAATTAAGTTGCGGCAAGAATATCAGAGGAGCAACGGATGTTGAGGGTTGACGGTGCAAGAACGCTGGCAGAGATACCCAGACAACTGGTTGTAAGAGATAAACTTTTTTTTTTTTTTTGCGAGGATTGTAAGAGATAAACTTACCTTCAAGGAAGGTAAAGAGGTGCTGCGGCTGTAAGCCATACTTCTTCGTTCTTCTTTCAAAACAAAGGGATGGAGACTGTGGTTGCAAAGAGGATGTTAAATAGTGGCGTTGCTTACTTGATTGTCAAGGCTTGTAGTGATTACGAGTACTACAATAGCATAATTACATAAAGAGTCAAAAAGTACGATAATAAAAAAACAGGAGCAGATTAGCACCAAATTGTACTACAGTATACTGGTTTTCTTTTACCTGCTGAACGATCCACGTGACCACGTGGCAAACTTCTCAAGTGCCACATGACAGACTAGACGTTTCTATCAGTATAAATAAATGACTAAAAATGGTCGACCACTCCGTAGTGCATTTCGTGGACTAGACGTATAATACAGGCACAGGGAAAACAATCCTCAGCAGATCGGTTCGGTGAGACCATATTAGCTTTCCTTTCCTGTATCTTTTCTTCAGTATCAGAGAAGAGATCTGAACAAGTCCATTGCATGCCAGTACACTCTGGCTCCTAGGCTTTCAAGGCCCACCTATCTGACTTGTTGACCCGGTCCATTCACCTTCTCCATGAACCGGTTGGGGGCTTGCTGCTGAGCAAGGTTAACAAAACCGGATTGATCGGTCCGGTTTTGAACCGAGAAAATCAGTCGGTTAACCGGAAAAACCGTCGGTTAACCGAATAGCTACAGTAAATAGCTACGTTTTTCTCCGGATAACCGGTCAAACCGGCCGGCCGGTCGGGACCGGTTTCCCGGTTAACCGGGCCGGTTTTTACCGATTTTTTGAACCATGCTGCTGAGCGCACGCGGCACACATCATCATCCTCCGACATTGGGCCCATTGCCAAGGCTGTTAGAGCATCTCCAAGCAATAGCATGAAAATCAAGCCCTCAAACCTAGTGTTGCAGGCCGGCATGTAAAAATGAGGGCCCAAAAATTGGGCTCAACTCCAGCAGCAAACCGATATAGGACCCTATCTCGTGTGGGACCCATCGATCAGAGATATTTTTCTCGTCTCCTTCGACCAACCAGCTTCCGCCGCCGCTCCCGAGTCCCGGCTACTCCTCGCTGCCACACTCTTTGCGTCGGCTCGCTCCGCAGCCGCGGCGCCCGCCAACGCTCGCTCGCACTACTCCGTCACCGGCGTTGCCCGCCTGCCGAGCCGATTGCGTCTTTCGGTGCCTATCCGCAGCCATGCCCTGTTCGTGCCCACCATGGTGGTGCCCCGCTCGCAGCCCGCCACGGCCGGATCCGGCCGCCCGCCACCCGATGCGAGAGGGTGGCGCCAAGTGGAAACGGGCGAGGCGAGTGGTGGAGGGAGACGTCCCGCATGTAGCAGTCGACGGAGGAATACCATCGGGAGCGGTGCGTCGCCGGTCGGAGATCGGAGCGGCTGCACCGTAAAAGCGTCGGCCTTCTTTTGGAGGCCGTGGTCGACGACAACAAGGTCACGGCCGCCGCCACCCTCGTCCTCGCTGCCGGCGACCTCCGCTTCAAGGCCTCCGCCACCGAAGCAACCTTCACCAACAGCCCGTCCCTCGGGAGATTCGACGCCGGATCCGAGCCGTCGCCGTCGAGGCCGCCCCACGTGTGCTCCTCCTCACCGGCCGGCTAGCCGCCGTCGCCGCGCCCTCGCCGGATCCGCCGACCGGGAGGAGGAGGTCGGCGGGGCGGCGCGGCGGAGGTTGCGTGCGCGACTCGCGGCGACCTCTCCGACGCGGTTGCCCGGGCGAGAGCGCGGCGCGGTCGAGAGGAGTGGTAGCGGCGGGATGATGCTCGGCACGGCCGGCGGCAAGGTGGTGCTCGACGCGGCGCCGCGGCCGGAGGCGGGGTGGCGGCCGGATGCGATGTGGTGTGTCGGCTCGCGTGGGAGGAAGGAGGAGAGAGGAGAAAAGGAAAAAAAAAGAAATAAAAATGGGTGGGTCCCGCAAATGAGAGCCGTAGTTACAAGCCCCTAGTAATTGGGGGTTTGAGATGGAATGGAAAATAGGGGCTCAATTAAGGTCCCTCGCTGGAGTTTGTTTTTTTTTGCTAAAGCCCCTAAATTTTAGAGTAGGGTGTGTTCGTTTCTCGGGATCTAAATTTTATAATTGTCACATCAAAAACTATCTTACTATTTTGAAGTACTAAATAAAATTTAATTATAAAATAAATTAAAGCCCTAGACTAATTTACAAGACGAATCTAATGAGGTTAATTAAGTCATGATTAGAAGACTGATTATCGTAGCATCACTTTAACAAAACATAAATTAATTAAGCTCATTAGATTTATCTCAAAAATTAGCACCAATCTGTCAATAGGGTTTTGTCATTAAATTGATCGAAATATTCATAAATAGTAAGATTCTCTTTGATGTGACAATGCTTAAATAGAGGACATGAAATGAACGGGCCGTAAGGTCCCAAATAGAGACATTACTGGAGATGCTCACACCATGGAGACGTGGCAATCCCATCCCTTCTTTTTTCTTTAAACAAATCCCATCCCTTCGCTGATGGAAAACGACGAAACGAGCAGAATCTCCAAACCGCGGTAAATTATAGTGTGTCTCGCCGCACAGAACGAAAGAAAAAGCAACTTCTTGACGCCCAAGTAGAAGAGCCATCGCAGTACAGCAATTAGGGCAGCCCAGACCCACCGATCAGTTCCCGTGGCCGAACTGGCCAGCTGTGCCCCGCAGAACCCGGAGCACCTGGGCCCACATCCGTTCCATGAGAGAGGCCGTTGGCCCACATGTCAGCGAAACATGAACCCACGCTTCCTGCCCCGCCTGCTCTGCTCCTCTGCGCTCTCTTCTTTCTTTCCAAGCCAACGCCACCCGTCCGGCTATAAAGCTGAGGCAACGGCACCATTGCCAGGAACAGAAAAGCTCTGCCTCTCTAGGTTCCGTTCCTCCACTAGCCTCCCCAATCCCTTCTCTCGGGTTCTCCGTCCGAGCGAGCGCGAGGGTCCTTCCGTTCCGTTGGGGGTGATGGCAGCCGTGACGGGGAAGGAGGGCGGCGTGACGAAGGCGCCGGCGTGCGAGCCGGGGAGGACTGCGTGAAGAAGGCGGTGGGCGCGCCGGAGGTGGCGGTGCTGCCCGCGCCGGAGGACGAGCCGCAGGGGGTGTGCTTCAAGAAGAGGGTGGGCGAGGAGGCGACATTCCTGGAGACCGCCAAGGACTACTTCACCCAGTTCAAGGACACGCCCGCGAAGACGCACTGGATCTGCATCACCAACCGCGTCCGCGCCGCCGGCGAGTACGTCTCCCAGAAGAGCAGCTCGGTAAGGCCTCCTGCATCCCCCACCCTTCTCCTCCTGTCCCTGTTCGGTGATGCGCTGGGACCTGAGTGGTGACGATTCTTCTTTGTTTGCTGCGCAACTTGTATGGGGAATAGGATGTATGTTCTTCGATCTTGATCTGGTCGCTTCCTGTTGCGACTTGTGAGTTCGTACGTACGGAGATAGAACTGTTGGATGGTCAGCGTGTTGTTTTCACTTGGGGTTTTCTGTTTTGGCGTGAACGGATCATGAGGATAATGGGATTCCGCATGTTCAGATGTTAGAAATTTTCTCTCGTGCTGGGCTTTTGGTATACAGGATGATGGTGGTGTCTCCTTATCTGTGCACTGTTTTAGCAGGCCTGAATATGTATCATGGTTCTTGCCGTGCGTTCTGAATCCCAGATACTAGTATAGCAAACCATTAGCGGGACCAATTTGGCCCTGCGTTCTATGATGGTGACCAGCGATACTGGTGTCCTACTTATTTTGTGGCCTTTCACCCGTGGGGGAAGAGGGTTTACATAACGAATTGAAGATTAGTCAGATTGCAGTGCTGGTTCATTTGTGATTCATATCATGAAAGAATATGTGCGGATTTGATCTGAATCCTGGCATGTAGATTTTTTCCTGTATGCGGGCTCTGTTGAATCAACTTTGCCAAGTGCAGCATCTGCTTAGTTTCCATTATCTAAAAAAAAAGCATCTGCTTAGTTACATTACTATTCTGATTTCTTCGCTTTGTGAAAATCTGTTCTGAAGACTACTGATGACATAGTGATTGTAATAGTAAATCACTAAATCTAGCAGTTGCTTAGTAACAAATTTGTGGGTGTATGTTTCAGTCATTCCTGTTACGTTGATTAAGACTTGTTCTCGAGTTCAAGAGTTAATTTGTTGTCTTATGTTGCTTATGACATGTTCAGATTTCTGTCTCTTTCCTATCTGAAATTTACTCTGAAGATCACTGATTGACACATTAGCGGTCATAGTGGTGATTCTAAAAACTGCTTGGCGACAAATTACTGAGTGTTTATTCAATCGTTTCCTGTTATGTTCATCCAGATTTACACCTTTGGGATTTCAAGACCTGATCTGTTTGTTTCTTATGCTGACTGTGATGTTCTTCATCTGCTAGACTAATAATATCCTTGGTTATGCTGTGTTTCAGGTGTTTGGCAAGCAGAAGGTTGAGCCTGTGGCCAAGGAACCAACACCAGAAATGGCGGACAAGGATGAAAGTACTGGCAAGGATGGTGGTGCTCCGGTGGTGGTGGACAAACCCGCAGCAGCTAAGTCTCACTGAAGGGGGCTTCTGATGGTCTTCGGGAAGCAAGTGTAAATGATCCTTGGGTGTCCTACGGTGGCGAAATCTTACTTCTGTGGCCTCTTCAGCAATTAGTAGTTTCGTAGTATGTCATTCTGTTGTTCGTGGTCGTGGTTTTGGCATGGTTGGTGCGGCAATTTGCCTTGAAACATGAAGTGTTGCTACCTCAATCAAAGTTCGTAGAATGTGAACCTTAATCTACCTGGAATTGCATAGTTATCACGGCCATATTCTGATTGACATATCTTGTGCTTGGTGCCTGTGTTATCTCTTTGCATTTGTGGTGCTTGTGTTGCTTTGCCTTTTTTCTGCGTGACGAGAATTTCCCATGTGGCTATTGAAGCATGATCTGTTTCTGCTTGGTAATCTTGCTTGGGAAGTCTTGTCCGAATTGCACCGTTGATTGTTTGGGCTGGATTGTGGAACTGATTCTATCGCCTGTTGCTAATTTCCATTCACCATTGTATTGAAGGACCTAAACTCTGTTGCAGCAATCGCAAAGTGTTCTTGTCCTTTTCGGACTGCAGAGTCTGAAACATTAGCAGTATCGCCATCAGTGTTCCGAGTGTGGTACAGGTAGTTCAGACTGGTTGTCACGTCTGAAATCGAGTGCTGTGCCACTGTAATTGCTGCAAAATTTGCAAGATTAGCAGCAAGATCTATACGGAATACAAATCGTTCGAAAATTAAGAAGTAATAAAGCGTGTATACACTTGCACGACTTCCGCCGCGTGCAGTGATTTTTCAACGTGAGGTGCTGCCGGCGTACCCCATCTTGCCTGGCGAAATCTCTGCACAACCGTCACGTTT
>JAUNZO010001846.1:0-30932 GCA_031894775.1 Chloris gayana | reverse complement strand
GAACGGAAATAAATTAGAGAAGTTTTTCGGTCCACAATACTTGCAAGTAGTTTTGAAAAAATACTTGCAAGTAGTTTAAGGGTATTTTTGTAATTTTACTAATAATTAACAGATTTATATTTTTTCATAAAATATAATTTAGATATATGAACCACAACTTTATTGTAAGAATAATATTGAACACATTATTAACATCAAAGATTAATTACATTACTGATTTTCATTTATATTATCATGAAAATAAAAATTAATCATGACAAATCTATCACTTTGACGATAATACCCTTAACATGGTAAAATACTTGCAAGTAGTTGTGTATTTCTGATCTAAAATCTTCACCGTTGGATCAAACTACTTGCAAGTATTTTTTCAAAACTACTTGCAAGTATTGTGGACCGAAAAACTCCTCATAAATTACACAGGACCGGGTCTTTCACAAATCTGTAGGACCTCGTCTCCTCGCATGCCACGTGTTAATCACGATCTCAAATCAATCTCGATCTGTTCTCATCGCGTAACGTTGTCTTCCTCCTCCAACAAATGGTAACATCTTGCCCGTGCTGTCACATATGGTGTAGCCGTCGTCGATCCAGGACCGCCACGGCCAGCCAATCGGCGACACAGTGTTGACCAGCCTCTATAGGTGTCCCATGGACGCCACTATCTTCGCTCAAAGCGCGAATGTCCACGGCATCGGTTCAGACTTCCGTAGATAGTTGCTGGACATAGGAGGAAGACGGCATTACGTGATGCCGTGATGGGCGCACATAAGACAGGGCTGGAACAGGATTGGTTTGAGTATCGTAGACTAACACGTGACGTAAGGGAGATGAGGTCCTACGGATTTGTAAAGGACCCGGGTCCTGTGTAATTTATTTCCCACAAGAACGGGACGGCGCATCGATTCGCGGACCGGCCACGAAAGAAAGGCGGAAAGGAGCCGACAAATCTCGAGACAAGGGAAACCAAGAAAATGACCCGCGGATCGAGCGCGTCCGCAGCCTAGGCACGAGCGGGGGTGACGTCGCCGGCCGGCCGGCCGGCCGGAGGGGGCCGCTTCGAGCGCCGTTCCCGCGCGGCGCTGGCGCGTTTGCTTACGTGCGTGCCACACGGCCGGGGGCCCTGACTCGCGCGCGCGGATCAGCGGCAAGGCGGGGCCGGACTGGACCAACACCAACCTAGCCGCTGCTGCATCATGCCTGCATCGGTAGTTTGGCCGCGGCCCGCGGGCACGACGGGGCTTGCCCGGTTGGCAGTGCCCCCTCATCTGACGCTTTGACACTGATTTGTCCTTCCACAGCTCGTGCGTGGGACACAGGCGCACAGCAACTAGTAGCAGCACCCTCGTTTCCTCGACGATGCCGAACAGTTCTCCCGGATCGGATCGTCGGAGACCCGGAGGTAGTACTACTCGCTCGATCATGATTATTGAATTGCACGTGCAATGGTCACTAGTAGCACGAGATCTGCAACAAGAACACGAAGCTTAATTACGAGCTCTCCCTGCGCATGTTGGGCGATCGAGCTGGCCTATCACGAGTTCACAACTACGGCCAGTCCGGAATTGAGGGGCAGCGAAAAGGGCCGCCGGAACTCGCGTCTGTTTGGCCGTTCCGGCGCATTAACTCCCGGCGTTAAGACCCCAGGCCCCGCTGCCACATAGGCCAGTACCACGAGCCAGCAAGTAGACTGCCGGCGCAGACAGCAGACGTGGCAGCCTGGAAGTAGGGACGGTCAAAGCCCTGTACTAGTACGGCTGAGGCCCGTTCGTTTCCACCTCTAAAATTTATATATCTGTCACATCGAAGAGAATCTTACTTATTTAGTAGTACTTTTATTAATTTAATAACAAAACCTATGTCGCGACCCTCTAATTTGCGAGACGAATCTAATGATCCTAATTAATCTATGTTTAGCTACAGTGATGCTACAGTAAACATCTTCTAATAATACCATAATTACCCTTATTGGATTCGTCTCGTGAATTAGATAGGAAGTCTACAATTAGTTTCGAGATTAGACTTTATTTAAGACTTCAAAATAATAAAATTCTCTTTGATTTGACCCTCTAAAAATTAGATAGGGAAACGAACGGGTCCAGAGGCGAGAGGCGCCGTCCCCGTCCCGTCCCCTGCCTTCACGCAGCGCAGAGCAGAGCAGCCGGGCCGCGTGGGGCCCGGAGGACAGCGACTGAAGCGCACGGTCACGTCACGGGGCGGTTCACCGAGGCGGGGGACTGAGCGCGCGGCACGCCGGCGCGGGCAGCGGCCGCGGACACGGACGTATGCGAGCGTGCTGGCCTGGCACCTGGCAGGTTGCCGCGCCTCGGGGTCCGCGGCCCGGGCGTGCGCGGCGCTGCCTACACGGCTGTGCTGTGCCGAGGGCTCAGGCAGGGGCGGGGCCGCGCCGCGTGGTCCGGACTCCGGAGCGGGACGGAGGAGACGTCACGCACGGTAGCAAGTGTGCGGGTGGGTGGGATGAAACGGTCGCTGTGTTTGCCGTGGCAACTGGCAACGTGGTCCACTGGCCCGTGGTTTGTAGATCTTCTGTAAACGTCCAAGGGATGGCAGCTGGAAACCGATGCACACTGCAGTCTGGATCCGTGTCCAGCCATTCCACTGGTTCATTTTCCTGGTCCCGAGCCACGATTTGAGAGGCATGATGGCGACTTCTCCCAAGGTTGATTGGCACATGAAGAAGTCTACGGATCAGATATTTGAAAAATAAAAAAATTGATGTAGTCCATGATATATCCCCAAAATTATGTGAAACACGTGAGAATACAAGTGATGGTGACGAATACATATCGGTATTTCTTGTAACTACATATAAAATAGATATATAAAGAAGTCATGATGAATAATATTTCTTTTAATAAATCGAAACAGATAAAGGATTGAGTTTAAATTAATAATAACTTATATTTTCCTCAATCATTATTGTATGCAACATGGTAGTATATTTTTTCCGGGACAAAACTACCGATTTTGTGCGTTGGACGCGGCTTGTAGAAGTGTTTATTAAAACTGCTTATACTTAATAAGCATTTTGAAGTGACAAACAGCAAAATAGCAAAACTTTTTATGTGTATAAACACCTATAAACACTTTATAATTTTGAACTAACATAAGCACTTTGAGTGAAGTAGCAAAACGTAGCTTGTAGTACCTATGTGTGTGAATAAATAGTTTTAATGGATAAGCATAGGCAGTTTTATCAAACGGATTGACTGCTTATGTACAATAAGCACTATAAACAGTTTTGACATAATAAATACTATAATCAATATAAGCACTAAAAGCATTTTATGCATAAATCGTGTCAAAAGTACCCTTAATCTTGAAAATTGTTTTAACATGTCATAAGTAAATGCAACATGTTAACTCCCTACACGAAAAATAAGTACTTTAATATCTATGTAAAGACCTATATTTTTGTCTAAATTTCAACTATAATATCAGTTATTTATAGGATATAATAAGAAGAATGTTTGTGGTCTTAGTAGTTTTTTGCTTTTACAAACATAGAAGTAAACTAACGAGAGACCAGATAGCAAAGAAACCACCACAGAAGATCCTCAGAGGTCGCACCTGGCCACCGCAGTTCAAGTTCCCATCCCTCATTCTGCCCACCCTACCCCCTCATCACTCCCTCCCATTTTACCGTTGCGGCCGGAGACCACCGAGCTGCAAAGCCACCGGTACATAGCTACAGTGGACTACGTCAACGTATACTCGAGGAAGCTGTACACCTGAGGGCACTCTCGTAATTGCTCCGGCACCGTCCGGGCGAGTATGCCACCGCAGTGCCCACGCCCTACTGTTTTAAATCCCCTGCCGCTCACCTCCGCCGTTCCCCCCTTCGGTTCACCCCCAACCCCAAACCCACTCCGCCGAATTCCTCGGCCCCGTCTCGTCCCCACCATTTCGTGAATCCGCCACCGGCGACGGCGGGGGAGGAGGAGGAGGAGGATGGCGTACATGTGCGCGGATAGCGGCAACCTCATGGCCATCGCGCAGCAGGTGATCCAGCAGCAGCAGCAACAACAACAGCAGCACCACCAGAGGCACCACCACCACCACCTGGCCCCGCCGCCGATGCCGATTCCGTTGCCGCCGCGCCAGGCGCCGCAGGTGCCGGCGCTCTCGCACGGCCAGATCCCGGCGGCCTCGTACGGCGGCGGCGGCACGTGGCCGCACTCGGAGCATTTCTTCACGGACGCCTTCGTCGCGGCGCCGCCCGCCGCGGACGCGGTGTTCTCGGACCTCCCTGGCGCCGCGGACTTCGACTCCGACGGGTGGATGGAGAGCCTCATAGCGGACACTCCCGTGTTCGCGGACTCCGACCTCGACCGCCTCATCTTCACCACCCCGCCGCCGCCCGTTCCGGTCCCCGCTCCCGCACCCGCTGCGGAACCCGTGGAGGCGGTTGCGTCGGCGGCGTCTCAGCAGCCCAAGGCGCCCGCTCCGGCTTCGATTCCTCAGGCAGCAGTCACCGCCACGCCGGCGGCGTGTTCAACTCCGAGCTCCTTGGACGCATCCTGCTTTGCTCCCATCCTCCAGTCACTCCTTGCCTGCTCCCGCACCGCTGTGGCCGATCCAGGGCTCGCTGCTGTGGAGCTCGCCAAGGTGCGCGCCGCCGCCTCAGATAACGGTGGCCCTGCGGAGCGCGTGGCGTTCTACTTTGCGGACGCGCTCGCCCGCCGCCTCGCCTGCGACGGAGGGGCGCGTCCTTCGACGCCCGGGTTCGCTTCCGACGAGCTCACGCTCTGCTACAAGACACTCAATGACGCGTGCCCCTACTCCAAATTCGCGCACCTGACCGCGAACCAGGCCATCCTAGAGGCCACGGGCGCGGCGACCAAGATCCACATCGTTGACTTCGGGATCGTGCAGGGCATCCAATGGGCGGCGCTGCTCCAGGCGCTCGCCACTCGCCCCGAGGGCAAGCCGTCGCGGGTGCGTATCTCCGGCGTGCCCTCGCCGTTCTTGGGGCCGAAGCCAGCGTCCTCCCTCGCCGCAACCAGTGCCCGACTCCGCGACTTCGCCAAGCTTCTTGAGGTGGATTTCGAGTTCGTCCCATTGCTGCGCCCGGTGCACGAGCTGGATCGATCGGATTTCTCGGTTGAGCCTGATGAGACCGTGGCCGTCAATTTCATGCTGCAGTTGTATCATCTTCTAGGCGACTCCGAGGAGCCTGTGAAGCGAGCCCTCCGTCTCGCTAAATCACTCAATCCATCAGTGCTCACCCTCGGGGAGTATGAGGTGAGTCTGAACCGAGCTGGGTTCGTCGACCGGTTTGCCAATGCACTGTGCTATTATCTGTCAGTGTTTGAGTCGCTGGATGTGGCGATGGCACGGGACTCGCCGGAGAGGGTAAGGTTGGAGCGGTGCATGTTTGGGGAACGCATTCGGAGAGCCGTTGGACCAGAGGAGGGTGCAGAGAGGACTGACCGGATGGCGGGCAGCAAGGAGTGGCAGACGCTGATGGAGTGGTGCGGCTTTGAGCCAGTCCAGTTCAGCAATTATGCCATGAGCCAGGCCGATCTCTTGCTTTGGAACTATGACTCCAAGTACAAGTATTCACTTGTGGAGCAGCAACCAGCCTTCTTATCACTGGCATGGGAGAAGCGGCCACTGCTCACAGTTTCTGCTTGGCGGTGAGGCTTGTGTAATTGTGTTGTTGTATGTGGCATTGTCATAGAGTCAGGGAAGAAATGATTAGGAATGATTTTGGAGCTTTTGTATTAGTTTCCTCCCAAGATTATGACAATGAGTAGATGGTATAATTGGGGAAAATTTAGCTGAGTTAACACGTTTTGATGATCTGCAACATGGGGAGTAGTTACAGCAAATCTAGTGCTAATTGTATAGAAATTGGATAGCAGGTTTAGTAGATTGCTTGTTTATGTGATTTTCTGGTGACAATTGGTATTCTGTATGGTATGAAATGGAAAAATCATTGGCACCTGCAACATTGCCCATTGAATCTTGTAGATGGTGAAGTCTATAGATGGTGTTGGCCTTAGGTAAAACCTTCTTTGTAGGTCCAATTTAGTTTGACAGTGTGCTCAAATCGAATCTCTCTGTTGGTCACATGGTTTATCTCAACTTTGCTAGTTCTGGCGTTCTTTTGTGGGCTACTTCAGGGTTTTGCCACCTAGTTTCTCCCGTTAGTTTTGAATTCAGTACTTACAAGTCATTTATTTCTGTAGTTATAATGTTGTACATAGTACTACCATTTTTCTGTTAGCCCTTGTTCTGTCTACTCAATGGGAGGCTGGAGGCCTTCTTCTTCTCTGTTGCAGTTTGTAGGTGTTACTAGATCTGTAGATCATTACTTCAGTCTTTGTTTTGGTTGCATCTGGATTTTCAAGCCTTTGATCAAAGATAGAGATATCTCATTGCTTTGTAGCTGCATTTGCCTGCTGTCAGCTGATTGTTTTGATGTATATCAGTACACCACCATTTTTGTGAAAGAGAAGTAATGCTCTCCCTATCCTACTGTGCTGCCCGTACATTCGTTGTCTTCAAGTTGTAAGCTATCAGCTTTCGTGCAATTTGTTAGGAGACTTGGCGTTTTATCTTGATCCAGAAGGCAGCGTTTGATACTTGCCTTTTCTTCTGGAGCTTGAATTGCTACTTATCTTCACGAATACTTACTTGAGTAGAAAACATTGTTCTCCCGGTCCCTTTCACAATAGGAATATATGCCTTGCTGCCTGCGGTTATTTTCTTGCTTCAGCTGTTTGTTTATTCCTTTTTTATGTTATGAATAAGCAATGCAGTGATCAGTCATAAAGGTTCAGACCAAGACTTGTTGGCCTGCTTAATTTGCTGATCGTTGAGTGTGTTCTTTTATCACATTCAATTTTCTATGAAGCCCATCTGTTCAGATTGGACCTTAAGGTTGTCTAGGGACATTTCACCTAGTTTCAATTTGACTAGTACAATATTGTTGGAAAATACTGCAAGCTACTAAGTTAACCAAACAACCAATACTTCATCGCACAGCTGGAAAACCTGAAATAAGGAGTGCTTGGTGTTGTCACAGATACGTGACTGCTTAGCAATCCCTGGCGCCTGGTTCTTACTCACCTGTTTGGCTGAGACCACTTCAGTCGTCGACAGGTAACATGTTGCGCCGGGGCGTTGAGGGATCATGGGATGGGAAGCGAACCCATTAGAGGCAACGTTAGAGCTGTGAAGCCTGTAATCGTCACAATGTGTAGAGCTCGTGCGTAGATGCAAAATGCAAGCTGTATAACGTGTAAACCTCCGTAAACCGAAGAGGTATCAGGAGATGGGTGACCTGTAGTTTGATCGTCGGTATGTAACCTTTTGTAGAGGTCAGTATTGCACAGCCGGTCACCGATGGAGGCCCATTGTTGATAGCGAGGGCCTCAGTTTTTTTAGGAAATATCGAGCAACTGAGGGGCAACATTGGCTCCTTTTGAGTATGTCACAGTAAAGTAATTCAATTTTGCAGGGAAAAAAGGCCTATGATTTTAGTTCCATAATGCAAATTAGCCTGCGTAGAGAGGCGTATATTACATTCAGAGATTAGACATGGATAAGAAACTATGTGATGCCACCTAATAACGCGTCAGCGTGTACACTCGAGGAGGATAGATGGATATGGAAAAGACGCAGCAGGACAGCAGGTTAATGTGAAAGAAACGACAGTGCATAAATACAAGGGCTGGGCCACAATCTGCAGTAGCGCGAGCGCGATAAACCCTAAAGCAATTACCGCGAAGCCCAAATCTACATAGGCTGGGGCGCTGGGCTAACGTTTGCTCCGATTCATTTTGAGTCTCAGGATCTGGGCCTAGAGCACGGCATGTTGTATTCACCCTTTCTTATCTTACGTCAGGACTGCAGAACGTTCCTGCGAATTACTCCTGGGTATTATTAACTCCTCTGAGATGTGAGCCTACATATCATGCCGCTTGTGCAACCATACTTCTGTCCCGTAGGTGCGTGAGTTCCGTGTAAGTATAAGGCCAGTTTTAGTGAAGAGTGTTATTATACAGTTTCTAAAAAGAAATTTTTAAAAAACCGTGTCAGTGAAGGGTCATGGTGATGACATTTAGCTCTCATCTCATAATATTTTCTCTCTTCTCTTATGCCATGTCGATAAATTTAATGTTCATAACAGATCTATAATACTCTCATTCAAACTGACCTAACCAGACCTCCAGTGCCATCATTAGCCTAACTAAACAAATCCAATGCGGGAGTGGATAGAATGCTCGCGTCGCCGTCCGGAGATCTCCAAGCGGCGGACGCGGGCCCAGGACTTGCCAACCCTGACAGTGACACGACTCGCGCGGCGGAAGACCGGGTGACACCACGCGTCCCTATCCTCCGCGCGCGTCCCAAAGCGAAACCGTAGGCCGATACGATCCAAAGTCCGCCGCCCGACTGCTGCCCAGCTCGGCGCGTGTAACCAAACGCTCTCCGACGACGTGTTCGCTCGACGCGCGGGAGCGCGGGCACGGCGCCACGCCGCCTCCCCCTCCGCGCCGCGCCGTGTCATTCCAGGCGCGTGCCGCGTACGTGTCGCTCGGCGCGAGGCGCCACCGCGACGCCGGTTGCAGGTCCACGGGCGGCGGGTTATAAGGGCCCTCCTCCCCCGAACGCTGGGAACACATCGCCGTGTTTGTGTTTCCTCACTCTCATGTACTCCATCTCGCTCCGGGCAGCGGCTAGCAGCAGCAGCACGGGACTCGGGTTCGCGCTCGGGCGGTTCAGAGGCGGTGGTGCGGTCGCGGCGCCAGGCTCTTTTGCGGTTCTGCCGTCCCGCGGGAGGAGGGGCGTGTCCACGACGCCGGCCGCGAGCGCGCCGTTGCCCGGTGAGCAGGGCGTGGGGATGGAGCAGCCCAAGCAGCAGCAGCCGCAGGTGCCCCGGAAGGACGCGTCCCGCGGGGAGGACAAGGACGCCAGCCAGGTCAAGCAGCACGACGCCCACGGGTTCGTGTAACACCTGAACGCGCGCGCGGTCCGGGCACGGCGTGCTCCCCGTGCGCCATCTTTATCTTTCACGCAGCTTGCAGTGGCTCATGTAATTAACATCCTGGTTATGTGCGCAGGGACGTGATGACGCACTCGTTCGGGGAAGGGTACTCGACGCGGTCGGACGAGGAGGGGTTCGGCGGCGTGTACGGCGGGAACGACCCCGTGGAGAACCCCGGCACCGAGAAGATCCACCCCAGCCATCCCGGTACGCGCACGCACTTGACTCTTATTTTACCTTTCTGTTCCATGTACGACGTCGCGCTGATGATCGGTGACATATGGATTTGCTGGATTCTGTGCAGACTACGACACGTCGCAGGGGTCCGAGGTGAAGGAGAAGGAGAAGGCGCGCAACCTCGCGGACGGCAAGCACACTGCTTAGGTCTCGGGATTAGCTTGTCGTTGTGGGATTCCCGGTCGTGTTTTTGCTTCTGTCACGGCATGTGCCTGTTCTTCGCATTCCTCTTTAGAGCTCGACGTCATGTAAAACCAAGTTAATAACTCTGTTTGTACGACCTTACCTGGCTTACTGAACTCTCCAGATTTGTGTAATTCTGATAGTATGGGGGAGAAACATCGATGCCTCACATCAGAAGTGCATCAACCAAGTAATTTTAAGTTAAATATGTTCTATGAAGCAAGATTCTATTTGGGGTCTCGTCACTTGCAAGTGCACAATTAACCTGCAAACTAGCTGCCGGAACTAATGGTCCCTACGATATAATAACCCGAAGCTGCAATCAGAGTCAGGCCTCAGCATCTGTTATTGTAAATTTTCCTCTGCTTTTTTAGTATAACGGATAACGAAGCCCCTTCATGATTTCGGCGGAGGTTATGGCAGTAGAGCACTAGTGGACGAGATCAAATCAGTGTGATACTATGATCGCCTTTGCGTGGACGATCATCTTGACGTCTGTGTCAAGGTGACCGTAAGGGATTCTTTCTTTAGAAAGGATCACTTGGTTGTAATTTTTTTCTACTTAATACAATGCGTGCTCCGGCGTGTCCTCGAAAAAAGATACTATGATCTGCCTCATCACCCCGTGCTCGTGCATCTTTCTGAAGATGGGATGCGCACTGACGGCTGCATTTCCCAAACTGCTGCCGGTGGCATCACTGATCTAACGGACGCTAAAAATGTCGTCACGCCCGCCCTGCCCTTGGCGAACTTGAGGCCCACGTCCAACAACACCAGAACGAGGCAGTTTTTTTTTTTTGAAACCAAGACAGGAGCACTGCCAACAACACCAGAACGAGGCAGTTTTGATATCTCGTCCTTACATTTTCAGATATTCAATGCCACAACGTACTTGACCATGTACTTGAAGGCCGTCACGGCCAACTGGCGCGGGCTCGTTGTCTGGATATTCGGAGTGGGCTCCAGAATATTGATGCAAATCAAAGGGAATGTCGTCAGAGCAAGTATTGTTGAGGGAGGCTGTCAATGCGGCGCCGGCGACAACTGATGGACGAGCGACATGTGAAATGAGCACGAAAATGCTACTCATGTACCGCCGGTATACCTCAGTAGTTCACACATTTAGTTTGCAAACCTGCGATCAGTGTTGACATATTACGAAGAATGAAAATTCATTTGAACAATGGAAGAAATCCGGCATTGTATACCATACGCGTGAATCTAATGTGGTGTGTTCGTTTCCAGGTATATAATTTTTAGGGAGTCAAATCAAAGAGAATTTTATCATTTTGGAGTACTTAAATAAAGTCTAATCTCGAAACTAATTGCAGACCCCCTATCTAATTCACGAGGCGAATCCAACGAGGGTAATCATGATGTTATTAGAAGATGTTTACTGTAGCATCATCTGTAGCAAAACATAGATTAATTAGGATCATTAGATTCGTCTCGCAAATTAGAGGGGTCGTGACATAGGTTTTGTCATTAAATTAATAAAAATACTACTTAAATAGTAAGATTCTCTTTGATGTGATGGGTATAATTTTTAGAGAGCAGGAAACGAACAGGACCGGTCACAGTCAGTTCTTTAGGTCTGTAACTGAATTTGGCCCTTTGCAGCCTGTGTCCTATCTGGATTTTGGACTGAAATGTGGCTCGAAATGGCGCCTCTGTGCTCTTTGCAGGTCAGGTTCCATCCCGCCTCTTAGCGCAAACCGTGGTGCGGCTTCAGGTAGCCTATAAGGTTTAAACAAATCCGAGGCCTCAAAGGAGCGAGTAACACGATCCGCGTCTCTTTCGGCCGAACTCTTCTTCTCCACGACGTCCAGTCCGCTCTCCACGCGTGTAGGCGTCTCTTCTACTACACTCTACGTGTGCCGCAGCTGCACTGGGCCACGCTCCCCGGAAGTCTGGAGCCTTCCAGGCCTGCGTGTCGCCCTCGCCACTCGCCGCGGCAAAGCGGGCGCGACCTCCTTATATGCTGCGGCCGCGGCGCTCCCTGGGAAAACAGAACTCCGTGGAACGCGACGCTGCACCCTGTTTCTCATGTACTCCCACTCGCTTCGGGCGGCTGCTCGCTCTAGCAGAGGCACGGTGCTCAGGTCCGTGATCACAAGAGGTGGTGGCGCTGCTGTCGCGGCGCCAGCAGGCTGCGGGAGGAGCTTGACCGCGACGTCGGCAGCCCAGAGCATGGAGAAGAAGCAGCAGCAGCAGGACGCCGTGCACGGGGAGAAGGACACCCGCGACGGCGCGCACAAGGGCCACTGGTACGTGCTGTAACAAGATGACCATCGATGGAGCGCGCCATGTCTCTGCGCACGGGGAGCTTTGCTTCAGATGATTCATTTTGTTTGGTTTCTGGCGTGTTGTGGGTGTGCAGGGACCCGATAACGCAGTCGTTCGGGGAGGGGTACTCGACGCGGGCGGACGAGGAGGGGTTCGGCGGCGTGTACGCCAGGGACCACGACGAGGATCGCCCCGGCCACCCAGGTTCGTGCACGCGCCGGTCCCGGCCACAATCGTTGGCACTGTCTTTTGCTTGTGTCGGGCTGAGCGATGACGGGTTTTCTCCCTGTGTGATCCTGTGCAGAATACGACACATCGCAGGGATGCGAGGTGAGCGAGAAGGAGAAAGGGCGACACGTCAAGGACGACAAGCACGCGACCTAGGCATAGGGATTGAATCGAAGTTGGCTTCGCTCCTGCATGCTTATCTTTTGGCGCTCGCTGTGATGTAAAATCTGGGTTAATAAACGGTTTCTAGCTTATAGTTGTATTATTACTGTATTTTATCATCTATGCGATGTAAATTGAAAGTATTTGCTACCGTGTTATACTGTCATTGTCATTATGCCAATCAGACTCAGTTTTCACGGGAAAGATTTCTGTCAAAAACAAAGTAAGAGTTTATTATTAACAATTTAAAATGAATATATTAAAAATAAAATAAACAGCTGAATTCAATTTTTAATATGAGAGGGGCCTGTGCTCCCTTCCTAACTTCTTAGCAAGGGTTGGGTGAGATGATGCTAAACATATCGATCATGCTGTTTGATTTATATCCTCATTCTCTTCCAACAAATTAGTCTTACTATGACCTTTCAAATGCCTTTATCTCATAGAAATATTTATGAGTTTGCATCCTCTATATTCAACTTCTCTCCAAATAAATAAACCTTTCAAATGTATTTATAATATTGTAATTTTCATCTCATAAGTCATAACTCTTCCAACAACCTAGCAATTAGGCTAATCGAGTTTAGCTAATATACATTCCATGCAACAATCTTCGTGTAAGAGTTATGAGGAAATGTTGTGTTAAGATACTCTTCTATTGAACTTTTAAATATTTTGAACAAGGAGAAATTCAAATCTCCGGCAATAGCTACCGCTATAGCTGCTAGAAAGAACCTCTCATAAATCATTTTTAGTTCTAAGTTTCGCTAAAACCCGCTAATAGCCAGCTATCTTAGGCTATAGCATTGTTTTTTATGGTTACCGCTAATGGCTTAGCCGAAGGTTTTAAACCATGATTTTGAATAAAAAAATGAATCATTTTAGTAAAAATTAAATCATATTTTGAGAGTGTCCACAGACAAAAAAACCCAAAATAAAAATATGAATAATTGTTCAAAGTTGTCCAATAGCGTAAAGAAGCAACTTAGAAAAAAAGAATGTTTGAACAAATTTATGGCAATATTTTTTGAAAAAGCATTTATAAGAAACTATTTAAAAATCATTAATTGAGCAATAAAAAGAGAAGAGAATAGAAAAGCAAATCATATCTCATTAGCACGACAAATGAGCCATGATCATGGAGGAGATGTGAGGAAAGCAATCCAAAGTTTCAACCTATTTTAACTCCACCGAACTATATAAATTAGATTAATCGCTTAAGTTCCGTGAACTGTTTAAATGTGTTAATGCACCCCCAAATTAATTAACTCCACCAACTATATAAACTATTGAAGTTGAAAACATATTTTCAGCGTTTTTTTCCTGTAGTTCATCACAGGCACTGCGTAATGCTCAACTATCTGAAAATTTCGAGTGTATCAAAGCTAAAACCTCAGTTTTTTTTTTGAAAAACCTCAGTTTTATTACCTTCACAAACGATAAATCATTCATTATCCCATTTCCCATGGAGCCTGATCCTGATCCTGATCCATTCCCCATGGCCCTGGGCCCTCCTTCAAAACAGCGCAACCGACGCACTCCACCGCCTTCTCCATCCCCGAAACGAGAAAAAAATCTCCCAAATCCCGACACCGATCACCGGCAGCGATGTCCCTCCGCAAGCGCCAGCGCTCGGCGAGCAGCTCCCGCCTTGCCGCCTTCTCCTCGCCGCCGTCCCCTCCGCCACCCTCCTCCGCATCATCCCCCGCCTCCCTCTCCTTCCCTAACGCCGACGTCGTACTCCGCCTCCGCCTCGACCCTTCCTGTCCCGACGACGCTGAGTCCGACGGCGATTGCCGAAGCACCGCCGCTCCCGACCTGGACTCATTCCTTGACCTGCACGTCTCTTCCGCGTCCCTCCTCCGGTCCCGCTACTTCGCCGCCCTGCTCTCTGACCGTTGGTCCCCTGCCCCATCCTCCGCCGCGGGCGGCCGTCTCACCCTCGAGGTGCCGGCGCCCTCCTCCTGCTCGCGGCCCTTCCACTCCCACATCGAGGTGCTGCGCCTCCTCCACACGCTCGACTTCGCCGGCGCCATCCGCTCCCCTGGTGATGCCCTCGACCTCCTCCCCGTCGCGCTCCAGCTCCTCTTCGACGCTTGTGTCGAGGCCTGCGTCCGCTTCCTCGAGGCGGTGCCCTGGTCCGAGGAGGAGGAGGCCCGCGTCCTCGACCTCGCGCCGCTCCTCCCCGCCGATGAGGCCGCGGACCTCCTTGCCAGAGTCTGTCCTCCTCCCACCAGCACTGCTTCGGCCGCTGGAGAGGCCTCTAGGTCTCCGTCCGAGGCGATGCTGCACGGCCTGATCCACTCTGCCATCCACGGCCACCCCATCCACGCTGCCACCAAGGCGTTCGTTGCGATGCTTCTCAAGAACTACCCGTCGCGGGACTGCGTCCACAAGGTGCTCGATGAGGCGTTCCTTTCGCGCCTGGAGACTGTCAAGGAGCTCATCGGGAAGTACGCGAGCCCGGACTTCAGGGTCTCCGTTGACAATGATGAACGCGAGGCTATACAGAGGCTGAACTTGCAGTCTGCGGTCTTGAATGTGAAGCACCTGTACTGGCTTATTGAGAGGATGGTTGATCTGAGGGTGGCTGATAACGCGGTGAAGCTGTGGAGCGATCAGGCTCCCTGGCTACTGATTTGCAGAAGTTGCTGAATGATGCTGACATGTGGAGGAACCTCACGCCAGGGCTTCCAATGCTTGTGACCAGATGCACACTCAGGCTTGCCAATTCAGTTGTCACTGGAGAGGCTCTGGTTCCACGGCAGGTTAGTCTGCTGCTAACCAATAATTTGCCTATTTCTAAATCTGTTTTATGCATCATTATTCAAACCCACTACTAATGAGATCATGAAATCGTTTAATGCGAGTTGTGAAATGTTATGGCATCACAACATTGTTCCTGACTCATTGAACAATTGCTAAAATGAAGAAAACTAGTGAGTAACTGTCAACCCAAATTTGTTGAAATAAAGCAATTGGTAGGATGAATGAACAAAACCAGATGCTTGTTTTGGTTGGTTAATTATTTCCAATTCATGCTGTCGCTGGCTAATGCCTTTCGTCTTTAGAATTATTGTTCCATGTCCTGACCTTTTCTAGTAGGCTGAAATCAACATGATCAGGTGCTTTCATCTTGTTTCTATATGACATTTTGTTCCAAGCTTTGCACTTTTGTGGTAGCTCAGTATCATGCACTCTGGATATCTCTAATTTGATACAATTGTGCCATATTCTGTGCTGGGACTTTCACAGGATCGCCACCTCACCATTTCATATTCTCTTTAGGAAGCTTTGTGTTTAATGGATTGATGGGATGTGATTGCACAGCTGTAAGAATAACATGTTGGAGTTCTTGTAGGTGATCTATTTGGGCTCGTGTTTGAGGAAAAAAAGAACTCAAGTCTGCCTTTAGGTTTACTGACAGATCTAGCTCCTAAAAATGAAAGCACCATTTTGTTGTATAGTATCATAAAAACAACAATATGCCCCACTAGTGATTCTTGGGGATTTGTCTGTGTAATGGTAAAATCAATATGGGTCTTTTCTCAGTATGGGATCCATAAACGTGCAGAATTACTCAGATGTGGATTCTGAGGGAAAATAGAAGTAGTATAAACTTGGAAGGGATTTAGTATAATCTACCAGAGAAACATAGAATGAGTAAGAGCTCGGATGATTCTTGCTTGAGTAATCTGCTAAGAAGAAAAAAATGATACAAACTAGAAAGTGATCCTTCACTGTTGCTGTATCTTTGAGATAAGTCAATTTCGACCCGTACTTTTTTATTTTTATTCTCGTGCATAAGTACCATCTACTTTGTGGGCTTCGTAAAAAACAGAAATCTAGCACAACCGTTGTAATCTTAATCTTCCTTCAGATACTAAGATCTAAGTCATGATCGCACAGCACAGTGTAATTTTTTTCCTGTGATCTAGGCAATGTAGTTGATATCTACTAAAACTGACCGGCGGTGGAAGTAAATTTTGATTGCATCTGAATGTTACAATCTTTTTTTAAAAGACTCTGTTACAAGCTTTCTATAAGCTTGTTATAGATTAACACTATTTCATACATTTTATATTTGAATATGTGTTTTCACTTTATTTGAGGTCTTATACAATATGTCTTGTGTTCAGGTGAGGATGAAGCTTGTTAAAAGCTGGCTTCCTGTCCTCAATGTCTGCCGGGACATAGTTCAACCTATGCATTTCCACAAATCATCAAACTGCAAGGAGCTGGAGGAGTCATTTCTTCAGATTATCTCCACTCTGCCCGTCCCAGAAGCCCAGGAGCTGCTGCAACAATGCCTAGGGTTCTCGACTCGCAATGTAGATGACTGCCCACATTTGGTCACCGCCTTCAGGACATGGTTCCGGCGTGCTGGTCGGGCTCCTCAACCTCAAGACGGGGAAAACTGAGACATGGCCTGCTGTTAATATTCTTCCAATCAGTGCCTGTTTGACCGTCCATTCTCATGTATAGTGTTAACTGTAGGCCTTCCTAAATCATCTAGATTTAGCCCAGTGCTTGCGTCTCTGTTTCTGTACATTGTCACTGTTCTGTTTGTCGTGTACATTTAACTAAATTTAAAAGTGCTGCTGGACTGCAATGCCACTGCATTAGTGCACTCAACTGCTGGTGAAATTGGCTGTGAAGCAAGACAGATGACAATTTTCTGAAACTTTCGGCAGTAGAATTACAATTAGGAAGTTGTGAAGGGGAGATGATTATCTTAGATTTCTAGAAGATTATTACACTCGGTACAAGCCCAAAAGGGTCAACCTGGGATAAGAGCGCAGAAAGTGCGTCAAGGTTAACCATCGTCCTGATCTCCGTGCATTGACATTGCACAGCCACAACGAAAAGAAGAGGAAAAGAGAAAAACGAAGGAAAACTAAAACCAAGGCATGAGTCAGAGACGCTAAGACGAAAGAGGCGTGCACCGGCGGACGAAAGCTCGCGCTAGTAAAAGCCCTGCACCGGCCACCGGCGGTCGGGGTCCGGCAGCCAGGACGAGCGCTTCTTCTTCTTCTTGTCCTTCTTCCCCTCCTCGCTGCCTTCCTCGCCCTCTCTCTCGCCGTCGTCGGAGCTCTTGGAGTCGCCGTCCGACCCGACGCCGCACCCGCCGGCCGCGCCGCCGTTCCCCGCCCTGTGCCTGGACCGCACGTACTCGAGCAGCCTCCACGCCGCCGGCTTCTGCTGCTGCGTTGGCGGCGGCTGCGGTGGGGACGACGCCTCCCTCTTCGCCGGCGTCTGCTGCTGCTGCTGCTGTGCCGGCGTCAACGTAGGCGGCGGCGGATCCTTGGCGTCAGGGTCTTCGGGGAGGCGCGCGGACTGGGACAGCCGCTCGTAGTCCGGTAGCGGCACGGTCTCCTCCGACGCGTCGCCGTTGTCGCTGCCGCCCACGCAGTCCATGAACAGCAGGGGTTGGTTGCTGCCGGACCTCCGCCTCGCCCGCCGCTTGCCGAACCTGCTGTTGCTGCTGGCGTACCGGCTCTGCTCGTCCTCATCGTCCGAGTGACCCAGAGTGTCCATATTTAAGGAGCTTTTGGCGCCACAAACCATGTGAAAGCTCTCTCTCTCTCTCTCTCTAGATCGACTTGGGAGGATAACTCCTGCGAGAATGATGATGATGGCGTACGGGGAAACACGCAAACGAGAGCAGAAAACAGCAACAGGGAATGGGATATTCGGAGGAAAAGTTTGACAAGAATTCCTCGAGTCTGGCAGGCTAGCTCGTTGATTTGAAGAGCCCGCGCTGTTGACTTGACGGCTTGGCCGGTTGGGTCGTGGTAGTGCGGTGGTGGCGCCGTCGTGCAACGCGCTCCGCCCGCTTGCGTGCCGCCGGGTCCCAACGTGCAGTGATACAGCCATAGGTTCAATGGATTTTGAGGGCGCTGCGGTGCTGCAGCGTAACCGGAGCCCCAAATTGCAATTTGTAGCGTTCCCCAAAAGCACAAACTCGTAGTTAACCGTCTTGGTAGGAGAAGCCGCCATGATGGCCGTCACTTCCTCAAGCGGGAGTAACATCTCGGTCGAAGCACTAGAAATCCAGTCAAACACTCAAACCCCACATCTGACCGCACACACTACTATCCTCTCTAGAGAAGTTCATTTTTCAATCAACCGTTATGTCGGATGTGAGACCAAATTGCTGAAAACAACAAGCAATGGTGAACGGAACCTTCATTCCCTCACCACCGCGCGACGTTGGATCTTGAACACTCAAAATATTGCGTCTCGTTTTCCAGACGATCAGAAGCTTCCCGGTTTCCAAATCCAGTCACATGCCAACCGTGACCGTGGTCCCTTAAGATGCCTCACCATGCTGAAACCACTCATTGGAAAAGGTGGATTCTGGATCCAGCACAGGTTTACGCGGCGACTCGGCGTCGATTCAAGGGCACAGCACGTGCCCGTTTAGTATTCAACTGAGGCTAAGAGACTTTTCAAACTCGTTGGAACTCAAGTTCAGGTATAACGTTTGCGTAAATGTAAATTCCTTCTATACCACTAGTTTTAACTCATCTAATCTTTTATATGCCACCTAGAAAACTCATATCTCTTGAGTGCTGCTATTGATTTTAATTTTTATCTCCTACTGTCATACACATCATCCCTGTAACTTTTGATCAGGTTTTACATAGAAGAGGGCTCTTTTACCCTCATGGCCAATATGTTAGCTTCTTCGCCAATATGTTAGCTTCTTCTTCTTCTTCAGTGACGACAAGGCGAGGCCTGCAAGACTCAAAGGAGTAGTATTCACATTTCAAAAAATTAAGTTTTAGTCAAAACAAATATATATGACCAAAATGGTATAGACAAAGTTAAAATTCAGCATCAATGGTATATCTGGGATATAAAGTTTTTAGATACCGAAAGAAGATTTAGAATTTAAGGAAACAAGTAAAGAAACATGCATTGTTGTATTGATGGGTCATAGTCTCTTATAACCACCTGTGAAGTTTAATTGGAACTAAGGGTTGTACTTGTGGAAAAAGAACATGAACAATTCCAATTTTACTCTTAATTTATTGTGTGTTCTAGTGGTGGTAGGGGGCAGGCGCCCTCCTAACCATAACTAAGGTCTTGTTTGGATACATCTGCCATGGACAAAAGTTGAGGGCTCGGGCACTACCCATCGGCTGTGGTGGTGCTCGGGCGCTCGTGGTCGAGAGCGATCGGGCGTGTGGCGGGAAGCCGCAAATGCGACCAGGATGCGCAAGCGAGGTGGCCCAGTGAGAACAACCATTTTGCGAAAAAAAATCATGGCAGCTCGGTCGTGCGCAAATGAGGACAACCAAGAAGTGCGGCGGCGAGACCATCTCAGCCGACATTGCTGCCAAGGCACGCAGCAAGGCTAGCTCAGCCACGGGTGAGCTCGGCCAAGAGGAAGAAGAAGTGTGAGGGCAAATAAGTCATTTTCGCTTACAACATGTGTAATGGCTCTAGGGAACGAAAAACTCATCTAGTGGCACAAAGGGGAAGCGAAACTTTTTAGAGGCTGAGAAGGGAATGAAACTTTTTTTGGTGGCTTAGAAAGAATTTTCTCAAGTTATAATGCCTTATTGTTTGGATACAAGAGCTCAAAGGTAGGAGTAGTCTTTAATATAAATATACATAAAATAAGGACACACATTTGGTTGTGTGACCTGGCTGTCTTTAGCACCTTTTTGACCTCTTGGGTGCCAAATATTTGTAGCCATTCACCGTCTTTGCTCTCATTTGCCCACATTTTAGATCCATTTGGCCAAAAGAGAGAGAGAGAGAGAGAGAGAGAGAGAGAGAGAGAGAGAGAGAGGTGTTAAACCTCATCTATAAGGATCCAAAGAGACCCTAAGCCTCGTCTCTAAGGATGTATGTAAGCTTGCTCGTGAAAACCCACAAATCTTGTACTAGATGTGCTCGTGGGACCCACTTACATCGCTACTCATCTCGGTATACAACAAAAGATGGTATCATACAAACTAAAATGTTTACATGTAGTTTCCAATTTTACAATTCCTGGGTCGATATAAATGCAATTTCACATATTTTATTCTCAGTATTTAATTGTAGCCTTTTTTTCTTTTTTTTGGAAGGCAAAAGAATTATTATTATTGATTTTAGCAACAGGTTACGAGAGAGAGGGTATAGACACCCCAAGATACATGAAGGATTCTTGCCAAAACCGGACAATCATCCTTGTGATTTGGATTAGTACAATCATAGCAACATCCATTTGTATTGATTGATTGAAAAGCTAGCTTTGCTAGATTGTGAGCAATTGAGTTGTGTTCCCTGTGAATTTTCATGAAGAAGACTTTCTTTCCTTGTAAATTTGTTTGAATGTCGCGAATAACCGGTCTTAGTCTCCGATCTGTGGATGTAGCATTGGATCATCCTTCGAAGATTTGAAACAAGTGCTCGATTATCCGAGAGAAAAGTAGCTTCCTGCAAATCAAGAGTTTTCACAATCTTTGTGGAGATATTTAAAGCTTGAGCCTCTGCATCAATCACATTAGCGGCATGCACGGCATTGGCTTTAATTTGGATTTTAATCTCTTTGTTTGGAAACCTGCAAACAATATAAGAGCCAAGACCTGGTTTGATTGGGCGGTTAATAGCCTCAACATTTGAAGGGAAAGCTGCATCGGAATAAACCAGATTACGTAAACAATCAAGATTATCATGATCGGTGGGATCATTGTGGGAAGTTAGGGTTTTATCATTAGGATTTTCAAAGGTGTCTCTATGAGTATTTAAGAGGAAGTTGGTTTCAGATTTAGAGATAGAAAGGATCTGTTGAATTGACCAATGTTTGTGATTGAAACGAAGATCATTCCTGGCTTTCCAAATGTACCAAAGAGTCATAAATATGTAAAGGATATTTTCCACCGAATGATTTTACTTGAATGATGTAGATGAGTTGAGATTGAATGCCGGGGAGCTCCTTCGGTAGAAGATCTGATTTAATCCCAAGTTTACCTGCAAACTAAACGAGCACGAGCAAGAGGACAAGTAAAGAAGAGGTGGGAGTCATCTTCCTCTTGATTGCATAAGGAGCAGAATTTACTAATATTTGTCACGAAGTTACCCAACCGACAACTCTGTAGCAATAGCCATTCGAAAATTCTCCAGGCAAATGTTTTTAGTTTTGGAGGGAAAATTTTGTCTTTCCAAATTATATTCATAATTTTTAGAGAGTCATCGAGAGGTAGACCTGCTACCTTGAGTAGGGATTGAATGGAGAGTTTCCTTTGAGAGGAACTTGTATGCCTCTTTGGAAGTACGAGTTACTGTGCTTGCAGTTTTCCATATGATGATATCTTCTCTGTCATCATGGACAATGGGGATTTGTAATATTTCCTGCACAAGGTCATGACAAAAAATTTCTGTGATTTTATTAATATCCCATTGTTTTGTGTTGGGGATCCATAATTCTGCAATTGTGTTTGGAATGCTTCCTGCATTGTAGTTTAAGTTCAAAAGATCATGAAGTTTGTCCCAACTCGACACCAAGGTTGATTCCAAATGTTGGTATTGCCGTTACAAATCTGCATGGTGATGTTTTTGAGAAGAAGAGGTCTTACGAGTAAGCACGAGCTCAGAAAGTAGATTTTGGTAAATTTTTCTTGGCATTCCAGAAACTGCTATTATAGTAGTATTTGCCTTTGATAATTGCCGTAAGATAGGGGTCTTGATGTTGAATTATGCGCCGAGCGGTGTTCATTATTAAGCTCAAATTAACAAGCTTCATATTTCTGATGCCAAGACCACCTTTTATTTTAGGTTGAGTGACATCTTCCCAGGATCTGAAGTTGATAGGGTGGTTGTTTTGTTCTTCACTATTTCCGGCCCACCAAAAGTTTCTAATGATGACATTTATTTTGGAAAGAAATTTTTTTGTGAAGATAATATTTGTCATGTAATAAACAAGAATGGAAGCAAAGACAGAGTTAATATAGGCAAGCCGGCCTGCATGATTTAGTTTGTTAACTTTGATCTTCGTTAACTTGGATTTGAATTTAGTTAAAATGAAGTGATAGGCCTTCGATCTGTCCTTATAACTGAGAACTAAAGGATGTCCAAGATAAAAAGCATTATTGTCCATGATTGGAACGGGGAAGATGTCCGTAATAGACTTTTTGGTTAATTCATCAACATTTGAACTGAACATAATAGAGGATTTAGTCCAACTTGGAGTTTGTCCGGATCTATCACAGAATTGATCGAGAATATTTTTAATAATGATAGCTTCATCGAAGTTGCTTTACCACAAATAATGAGGTCATCGGCATAAAGGAGGGAGTGAATGGGAGGACAATCTGGTCCCAGAGTAATACCTGTAAGCATTCTTTCATGCAAAACTTCCTGCAAAGAAATGGAGAGTTCATTCATAGCTAAGACAAAAAGGTAAGGAGAGAGGGGACAACCTTGTCTTATACCTCTATGGGAATTAAAATTGCCATAAGCTTGTCCGTTGATAATAACTGAAAAGGAAGGGGTCGAAATACAATTGTATATAAGTTTGACGAAATGACCATGAAATCCTTGACGTCGCAGTGCTTGAGCAATGAACTTTCATTCTATACGATCAAAAGCTTTTGCAAGGTGTAGTTTCAAGAGGAATCCTTCTTTTTTCCAGGATTTTAGTTTAAAAGTGTGGGCTATTTCCTGGGCTATTTCAAAAGGATTGTAGCCTTAATATGCGGATCCTTGCTATTGAAATGGCACGAAACAACAAATCACAAATCATTTGGGCGGTGCACCGCACTTATGTTCGTAGAACTCCTCGAGTTCCTCGACCAGCCTTGCCCAGTCCTGGCAGGACGACCCGCCCTCCGCCACGGCCGCGCGCGCCGCGTCGCCGAGCTGGCTTGCCCTCCGCCTCCTGGCCTCGGCCCCCTCGTCATCTCCCATGATCCTCCCCACGGCGCGGGCCACCGCGTCAGCCGGCACCACGGCCTCCCGGTCCGCCTGGCTCGCCACCTCCCGCACGCGCACGCCGACGCGGGCCACCTCCACGAGGAACGCCTCGTTGAGGAACTGCTCGGCGCGGAGCGGCCACGTGGCGAGCGGCACGCCAAAGCACAGGGCCTCTGTCACCGAGTTCCAGCCACAGTGCGTGAGGAACCCGCCCACCGCGCGGTGGGCCAGGACCTCCGCCTGCGGGGCCCACCGTCCCGCCACCACCATCCCGAGGCTGGACGCGCGCTCCTCCTCCTGATCCGCCGGCGTCGTCGTTGTGGACGGGATCACCCAGAGGAACGGGTGGCCCGACGCGCGCAGCCCCGCGGCAAGCTCCGCGAGCTGGGTCGCGCCCAGCGCGCACGTGCTCCCGAAGCACGCGTACACCACTGACCTCGCCGCCCGGCCGTCCAGCCACTGCAGGATCGGGTCCCGATCACGGGTTGCCATGCCACGTGGAGGAGAGAGGCGCGTGGGGCCCACGAGGAACACCTTCTTCGGACGGCGCCCCGCACCGCCGACGAGCTGCTGGCTCTCGTAGTACGCCGCGTACTCCGCCTCCAGCGCGGCGAAGGAGTTGAACGCGACGGCGCAGCTCTCGGCCTCGGCGGCGCGGAACATCGTGAGGTGGGCCAGGGCCTCCTCGTTGATCTGCGCCCGGCGGATTTTGACCGCCGGGCGGCGCGGGAAGCCGCTGCAGGGGACGGCAAACGGTTCTAGTTCCGTGGCGAACGCGTCCTCGGGTGGTTGCCGGCGCTGGAGGTGGGCGGCGACCATGGCTGCCGCCGCGAACGCGCCGACGGTGTGGAACGTGACGTGGGGCACGCCGTGCTCGCGCGCGACGCGCGGGGCCCAGTACAGCACGGCGTCCGAGACCACGGCTACGGGGACATTGGCGTTGGTGTGCAAGTGGACCCGGAGGAGCGACGCGAGCGCGGGGCCCAGCGCGGCCTCCGCGGCTGCGAAGAAGGCCTGCGCGGCGGAGGGCTCGTCCGGCGGGAGGAGGGAGAAGTCGTCGTGCGCGACCGGGGAGCGGAGGGGCGCCACGTGGACGGGCACGGAGGAAGGCGCGAGGGACGCGAAGTGCGGCGTGGTGAGGATGGACGCCGTCGTGACGGTGGCGCAGTCGGCGGCGGCGGCGGCGGCCTTGGCTGCGAGTGGAGCGAAGTGGCTGCGCGCGAGGAATGGCAGGAAGACGAGGTGGAGCGGCGCGGCCGCCGCGCTCGGCTGCTGCTCGGTTTGCATGTCGCCGCGGACTCGCGGTTTGGTCTCCGTGGGCTGGCTCGATTTGGCGGGGGTTGCGAAGGAAATGGGCTGGGCTTTTGTTTTTGTGGGTTGGGTTGGGAACCAGATACGTGTGGGACTGGATCCACGGAATCTGCGGTCACGAGAAATATGCCGAGGGTCGGGCCGTTTGGACGTGTGGATTCACAGAATCTGCGTGTGTTCAGTTTTTTTTCTCTCCGTCACTATTCACCCGAATCACCCCCAACCTGTCTAGCCAGATGTATCACGAAATGCGTAAGTGATACCAGTATATCAGAATACATGGATTGACATTGCTTACTAATATCTGCTTATTACGGGCTCCTAGATGAGCAGCAAAACAACAACATATTGAAATGTTTATTTTCTCCTTTCATAAGTGCATAAAAGGCAGGGGCGCAACCCTTGTTGGGTTGTACTACTCTCCTTGATTGACTTGTACTGGCTTCTTGAAATAACTTAAAAACTTGATCATATTTTCTTCGTTTTATTATGAGAGCAGCCGCATGGGAACAGTTCGTCAGATGGACAACCGTACATATAATCTTTTTTAAAACAAACCGTACATATATTTTTTTTTTGAGACTAACTGCTTTCATTAACCACGAGCAGCAGGCATATCGCCTGTGACTAGTTCGGTTACAAAGCATGGTGCCTGGCACCAGAACACTTGCTCGCCAACAGGCAGAGCACTCACACCACGGGCAGCTAAGGCATCTGCCACTTTGTTACACAGTCTAGGACAAACAGAGACAGAGAAGTAGCTAAAGCTCGATCGCATGAATTCTCTGATTCTCCTGAAGAGGCCTCCTTCCTTGCTTTGATCCATTTCATCAGAATTGAGGGCCCTCCCCAACACAGCAGCATCCGTTTCCAGCTGTATACGGTCCATTCCAAGCTGAGAAGCTCTTTCGAGTCCTTTAAGCGCTGCTATCGCCTCGGCTTGCAGGGCATTTGCCACACGAGGAATATGACCTGCGCCACCATCCAGGAAGACACCATTCTGGTCACGCAAGACAAAACCCCAACCCCCGTCTTAGAAGAATCAAGCAAGGAGGCGTCAACATTTAACTTGTAGGAGTTCTCTCCTGGCGGACACCATCGCACATTGCTCTTTGCTGCAGCATCCTTTTCGGGTTTGGACAGCTTCAGAAATTCCCCCACATGATAGTCAACGGAGCAGCAAATCTCCACCAATGACCACAGTTTCTCGGCTGCATTTGCCTTATTTCTTGCATTCCACCATCTCCAGAGGAAGGTGATGACCTTCAGTTGCAACTCGTGCTCAAGCTTCCAGATTTCTTCTAGTACCTCCATCCCGGACTGACACTGCATTAGTTTTTGCCGGGTGTGGTCGAGGTTC
Organism: Chloris gayana; assembly: GCA_031894775.1. Classification (NCBI taxonomy): domain Eukaryota; kingdom Viridiplantae; phylum Streptophyta; class Magnoliopsida; order Poales; family Poaceae; genus Chloris; species Chloris gayana. The sequence continues at coordinate 5,235 of JAUNZO010001846.1, read as the reverse complement.
ATCACTCGCCACCATGCTCTTGCTTGTTTACATTTGAAGAACAAGTGGTCACAATCCTCATCCAGCCTAGAGCAAACTGGACAGATGGTTTCAGTCTTAACCCCCTCTTCTTCAAGTTTTTGCGCACTGGTAAGCTATTGTGAGCAAATCGCCGGAGAAACATCTTCACCTTATTCGTAACCTTTAGCTGCCAGATTTTGTGCCACTGAAAACCGGTTGCACTGGATCCAGTAGCGCTTGATGCTTGACGCATCCGCAGCTTGCTCTCTGTCCCTCCCCTGGACTGCAAGTTTATAGGCAGATTTGACAGAGAAGCGTCCCGCAGTGTCATAGTGCCACGCCGGCCAATCTTGCAACCCCTCTCCGATGGGGATTGTGAGTATCACCTCAGCATCTTCCGGCCAAAAAGTGTCTAGCACGAGCTGTTCATCCCACCCTCCGAGTCACAGGGTCAATCAGCTCACTTACTCGAGTGAGCGGAGAGGCACCCCTTGGTGTGACAGGTTTCCTAGTGGTTCCTTTTGGCACCCATGGGTCGGACCATATGTTAATGGACGCACCATCACCAACCCTCCAGATCAGCCCCTCCCTTAACAATTCTAAGCCGGATAAAATACTCCTCCAAGAGTAGGATATGCCCTGGCCAGCTTGACATTGGAGAATATTGGTGTTCGGGAAATATTTAGCTTTTAGTACCTGTCCACATAGTGACTCCGGGACCATTAGTAACCTCCATGCCTGCCTAGCTAGCATTGCTTTGTTGAACAGAAATAAATCCCGAAATCCAAGCCCTCCTCTCTTTTTGAAACGTGTGAGCTTTTCCCAGCTTAGCCAATGAATCTTATTAGATTTATCTTGCTGACTCCACCGAGTATCGCCCAATCATCGTGCTCGGGTCGTCACATAGTCCTTTTGTGATATCAAAACACGACATAGCATATGTGGGGATTGCCCGTGCTACAGACCTTAATTAAAATTTCCTTGCCAGCCTTGGATAATAACTTTTCTTGCCATCCTTGCACACGTGACCAAATCTTCTGCTTTATATAAGAAAAAGTTTTCTTTCTTGATTTCCCCACGGTGACCGGCAAGCCCGGATACCTTTCACTCCTAGCCTCCTGATTAATGGACAGGATGGCCCTCATGTCTTGCTTGGTATCCACATTTGTGTTTGGACTAAACAGAATTGAGGACTTCTCTTTGTTGATCATTTGTCCCGACACCCTCTCATATACTTCCAGAATTCTCCTCAGCTCATTTGCATCCTCACGGCAAGCTCTCATCAACACCAGCGAGTCATCTGCAAAAAACAGGTGGTTCACACTTGGAGCGCCTCGGCGGACCTTGATACCCACAATTTTCCGATCAGCTTCAGCTTTACGTAACATTGCCGACAACCCCTCCGCACGGACAATGAACAAGTATGGGGATAGCGGGTCCCCACGGCGTAAGCCTCGTCTGTGGGATTATCGTGTCGGTGTACTGTCCATTAACTTTAATTCTATAATTAACCGTGGACACACACTTCATTACCAACTCCACCCATGCCTGATTAAATCCCAGTTTCAGCATCATTTTCTGCAAAAAGCTCCACTCCACACGATCGTATGCTTTACTCATGTCTAGTTTGATAGCAGCCACGCCCCTCAAGCCCTGCCTCTTATTCTTCAGAAAATGGGTCGGTTCATACGCAAGCAAGACATTGTCCGTGATTAACCGACCAGGTACAAAGGCACTTTGTGACAAGGAAATAACATCCGGGAGCACCACCTTGAGCCTCGTTGGCTATGACTTTTGAAATCAGCTTGTACAACACCGTACACAAGCCGATGGGTCTCGGATCCTTTAGCCTTTCGGGAACACCGACCTTAGGGATCGGAACAACAATAGTATCATTCCATCCTTCCGGCATCTCTCCACCGTTTAGAACAGCTAGCACCTCTTTTTTAATTTGATCGCCCACCAAATGCCAAAAACGCTTATAGAATATCGCAGGTATGCCGTCGGCCCCTGGTGCTTTTAAATCCCCAATGCATTGCAGGGCCCGCCATACCTCCTCACCCGAATATGGCGCTGTTAAGATAGCATTCATCTCTGCTTGTGACCCGGCGTTGGACACAATCACTTACCTCATCCGCATCTCCTAAAGTGTTGGTGAGAAACAGATTTTAGTACTGGCCGCATATGAATTGTTTCGGATTACTCCCTTCCACCACCGCACCACCATCATCTTTCAACTTTCTCACCATATTTCTCCTTTTTCTTTCGGAAGCAAAGGCATGAAAAAACTTAGTATTTCTGTCACCCTTTAGCAGCCACGAATTGTGAGCCCGTTGCTTCCGAGTATACATGCAGCTGGTCCTCTAGCCTTTCTAGCTTATATCTCAACATATGCTCTCGGTTGACATGATCTTGTGATATACCCCTTCTCCGAGCATCTTTCCAGTTCCCTCCTAGCATTCTTCACCCTCTTTTCCAAGACCCCCAAAACATCACGATCCCGGGTCCACAACTCACGCAACACTTTCCCCTGCAGATCCATCAAATTCACGCCGCCGCCCAACATAGCTTGCCCCCACGCCTCCTCCACTTTGGCCTCACAATCAGCTTCCTCCAGCCGGCGCGCCTCAAACTTCTTCGAGCACCTCTCTCGGTCCTTCCCATCTCCTCATTTCTCTTTCCCCCACATCGACTATAACCGGGCGATGGTCGGAGTGTCGCGGGTCACCGTTGATAACCCGCACAAGAGGAAATTTGCACCTCCATGCCATATTGGCCACCGCCCGATCCAGCCTCTCCCGCACATAGCTCGTGGCACTCGTGATGATTGTTGCGCCAAGTATACATATCCCCCACATAACCGAGGTCATGTAGACCACGAGTCCTCCAGATGCCGAGCGAAAATTCTCCAAAAGGTACTCCGGTTTGACAACTCATCCTTCTCATGGTGGAACAAAATTTCATTAAAATCCCCACTACAAAGCCATGGGAGATCATTTTGCTCCTTTAAGATGCGGAGCATTTCCCACGTTTTGGTTTTTTCATCTGTTTTTGATTCCCCATACACACCAGAATATCTCCAAACAAAATCATCATCCTCCTTGATCGTCATATCAATGTGATACTTTGACATGCTTTGAACAGTGAGATCGACTTCCTTACGCCAAAACACAGCTAGTCCGCCGCTAGCACCATCACTATCACGCGCTACCAAATTCACCATTCCCAACCTCCACCGCAACCAATCCAACCATTTTCCATTATGTTTTGTTTCCGACAAAAACAACACATCCGGGGCCTCCTCCTTCGGAGATCCAGAAGGCCACGAGTTGCCGGGCCATTCCCCAATCCCCGGCAATTCCAAGCTATAATCCTCATTTATCTAGGCGGGATCGGCTCAGCCCGTCCTGCCGTTTCACTAACATTCCGAACACACGCCAACATCTCCACATCACCCATAGCCCTCGGCTTCTTGGAAAACAGGTCGGCAGCCTCGCCCTCGCCCTCCTCCAGCTGCCTCTTCTTCTCCATCACGCCACCTTCATCTCCCGCCACCCTCGTAGCGTCTCCCACGGAACCAGCACGGCCCCTGTTCTTGCGCTTCCAGTTGCCCACCTTCTTCACGTTGTCTTCCTCGGCTTTTTCTTTTTGTTTACTCCCTCCTACACCACCAGCGGCTAGCACGAGAATCCGGCATTATCTGCTGGCTCCCGTCCCGACCACCTTTAGCCCTTTCTCCACATGAGCCATGGTGCTCCGGACCCCGCCCACATCCATATTTTTGTCCACCTCCATCATCGGTACTGAGAATCTTGTATGGAGCTGTTGTTTACTTTGTCATCTTCTCTAACATGCTCGGCTTTATCCTTCATCCTCATGCACGTAGCCACCACTCGCATCTCCTTCCTTGTGCCACCGGCCTCCTTCACTCCCCCTGCCATCACCCCACTTCCTTCCCCTTGCTTCTCGACCACAGTCGAGATTTTTGCACCATCCACCGCCTCCTTGACAGCGCTAAAATCGATCGACCGTGGCGCCACCACCCCTTCCTTCGCTCCCCTCCTAACTTCCTTGAGTGGACTTGTGCCATCATCCTTTAGATCATGATCTGCTCGAGATGAGCTTCTCACGGTCGGCGAGTTGGATTTTGACTTCTCCTTTTCCGTCCCCTTCCTCCAATTTTCCCAGCTCCGGCCATATTTGCTTCCACCCGAGCTGCCTCCTCCCGACCACCGGCTCCGTGAATCATCCGGTGAGCGCCCCACTGCAAGGTTTGCCCTCGGCCATACCCCATACTTGCTTCTCCCCTTCCTCATCCTCCATCACCGGTGCATCACACTCCTTCTCCACATGCCCCAACCGACCACATCCATAGCAAAAGTTCGGGAGGAACTCGTACTCGAATGGGCACCGGAACACTTCCCCACTCTCCTCCTCCATCACGTTGATGCCGCGCATCGGTGGCTTCTCGATGTCCACCCGCACCTTGACCCTCGGAAGCCGCCCACCGCCGACCCATCCGCATCGGTGCCCACCATCAACGCCTTCCCCACCCTGTTGCCAATGGCCATGCTCGTGGACCGATTCATCGAGCCAAGCGGCGAGATCCGGGACGCGGATCCACACTGGAGTGTAGAGAAACTCCGGGTCCCGCAACCTCTTGCGCCCATCGAACTCCACCGCAATGAACAAATCACCACCAAACTCCCAAGGTCCCTCCGTGATTGCTCGCCGCTTCCCCGAGTCGGAGGAACGTGAGGAGGAAGAGATTATTCCCCGACTCCTTGCACTTGATGCCCTAGGCCGGGCACCGGATCTTGCCCAATGTCGACGCAATCCCATTCGCATCCCCGGGCTTGCTTGCGAACGGCTTCCCCACCGCCTGCGCAGCCTTGGTCAGAATCACCTGCCTCCCTCCTCCATGCTCCCGTAACACCCCTCCTCTCCTCCTCCGAGAGCTTGAGTCCTCGCATGAGGCCCTCCGACCCGACTCCTTCGCCTCGCCACGAATCGCCATAGAGCCTACCACTACGGAGAGAGAGACGAGGGAACACCCAATCCAAAGGGAGGATCGGATGACGGCTAGCAATTTTCGAGTGGAAGGGACGAGATCTGGAAAATGGTGTGGAAATGGTGGAGGAAACCAATCCGAAACCCTAGGGAATGGTTCGGAACCTACTCCGAGCCGCCTTCGAGCGGGGCGCTCGAGACGACCAGAGACCTCGACTTAACCGT
>JAUNZO010001845.1:0-35548 GCA_031894775.1 Chloris gayana | reverse complement strand
CCATGCATGGATGGGAGACTGCTTTTCCCACAACAGGCTGCGGTCGCTTGCATTATCTGGTCCGCACAGTACCGCCTACTGCTTTGAGATTTGTACTGTCAACAGTATCGGCAGCCGTGACCGTCAGCTACGCCGTCACGGGATTCTTTTCACGTGAACTCTCTCTCTCTCCACAAGGAACCGAAGATATCAATGGCGGGTCAGGAAACCGGCCGACCTCAGGTCAGGAAACCAGCCGACCTCGACTAATCCAACCACAAAATCTGCCTCTGTTCCTCTACACTGCAGTAGACCCAATAACCGCATGGGTTCTTCCTCGCGAAGCTCGTTCCTCTCTCCATCCGCTTCGTTGCCTCCCAATAACCAAGACATGGTTCAGATCCTGCAGCAAACATCTATGCATGTGGTTCTTTCGCAAGGATTTCGTCACCTGGGAGAGGAGCACTTCACCGGATTGAGGTAAGAACCCTATATCGCAAAATCAGTGATTCTTTCATATTATTGCACATATACATGTATAAATTGTTAGGTCATGCTTCGGAAACATATGAATGGATATTCTGTACTGTCAGCGTATTAAATTAATGTGTATTGGAATTGATTCTTCAAGCATTTGGAACTCTTTTTTTAAAAAAATTCGAATAACTCAAAAACAGATTCAATGTCTTTAGTAGAGAATTAATTTTTGGACATATATGTATGTGTCTAATATCTACTCCCCTTGTTCTTGTTTTCTTTACTTTCGGACATCAAAGTGTAGTTAGTTCTTTACCAGTTGACATTTGGTCTACTTACTACTTGTCTGTTAGTGTTTTCATCTGTATCCCATCTTTCTCACGATGCCTTCTCTGTTCACTCACTTAATTTTGATACAAAATAATTTGTTTTGCAGATATTTTCTTGAACCACGCCTATAGAAAGTAAGTGTTTGGTCGAAAGGATAACAAAGGTGTGCCATTTCCTGCCCAAGTTTCACAACTGCAGTTCACTAATTTGTTTTGGCTTGTGCATTGTGAATTTGTGATGATGGTGCTGTAAACCCTGTTTTTACTATGATTTATATCCTTATGATGCGCCAGTGTCTTCTGCTGCTAATGCATCTACGCAATAAGATAGCATATATGCTGTTTAGTTGTAAGTTATAGCTATTTAGTCATAATGTTAAAATCTGTTTCCTTGAAAATGGCCATGTTGAGTAGTGTGATTTGCTACTCTCTTCAAGTGTCTTTCGTACTTGTAAATGAATGAAAGTACAGTATGCTGATTGAACAGACTCTTGAGAGATTTAACTCATTGGAACATAATGTGACATTTATAAATTAACAACTATGCTGCTACTATGCTAATGAAAAGGGTTGGTACATTTAGGAGTACAACTATAATGTACGCTATGCTAGCGTATAGTTTTAATATCGCAGCTTGAGTGTTTGCGTCATTCCAAAATCTATTAAGAGAAGCTAGTGCTGATGCTTTATGTGTGTCTACTGGTGCTTTTTTTTTCAGAAGGGCTTCTCGGTAGTCATGGATTGAACAACAATGTTAGAATTTTTTAAGAATTATGGAAAATGATGTACTTGAAGTGGGTGATCAAGGGAATTAGAGCCTATATGATGAGCATACAAAGGAGGTATGTACCTAACAATAAAGGTGGCAGATCTTATTCAGTTGCTCCTTTTTCTCCCTGTGTGCTTCACATTACACAAGTGCACCATCTCTCTGGATCTAGATGAGAAACACTCATCTTGTCGGCATTTTTGGAGGCAGTGATTGCTTCAGTGGTGCAGCCTTGGATGCTGCGCTTTGATATCAAAGGTGAGGAATCGGATGCTTCCCCAGTTTTCATTTCTCGGTACTTTTGACTGAATGATCCATGCTAAGCTTGTTTTATTCAACTTTTCTAACTATTGTAAAAGATGTTTAATTTTTTTCTTTACATCTTGATTGCTTGAGAAAAAATGGGTTTAACTTTCGTGCATCTATTGCGTTATTACTCTACATGGCAACAAAATGCATTTAAGGTCATCAATTTCGGTTGTGCTATGGCACTATTGCAGCATGACAGTGGGCGCAACCTTTTGTTTTATTGCAAATTTTCTTTCCTAATATGTGTAATGTGAAGACAGGTAGCCGTTGCCAGCAGATGAGAAGAAAAACAAGAGCTTCCAGTCATGAAATAGGTAGAGTTCCTCATCAGAAGCCTGAGGCACCCAACATGAACCCACAGTGTGACTGATCTTGACGATTTGATTAACCTGATGTGGTCAACAAAGGGAGCGTAAATCTGGACCTTTTGAGATGTGAAGACAAGACTTAAAAGTCCCATCATATTTCATTCCATCAAAGAAAAGCATAACTAAGCTGATTTAATTTATTAGTCAGTCGATGTGGCCGACTGAGCCGAAGAGGGTATATTGTGTACCTATGCTTATAGCTTTCTTTAATGAATATACTAATACTGAATTATGTTGATAACTTCCATTTAGTGAATATACACATACTAAATTATATGATTTCTAGCTTGTTAAGCTACCGTGGATTCATCTGTTGATTCGGTCAAAATTCTGACAAGTACGACGTAGTTGGAGTTGAGAAGTAAATTATGCCTGGAACCACAATATATGTTGTGCATTATACTTCAATTAGACATGCTTCTTCTGGCTAATGGATATTGTTGTTACCAAATTATCATAATACTTAAATGGCAAAGATTGTTTTCTTTGAAGATGTTAGTTTCATTTATTTCTAGGATTTACTTTCCAAACCAGTGAAACGGAATAAGGAAATTCAGGCAGGCAAACAATTGAATCGATTCCGAGATCCATCGGGCAAGTTCAGAACAGAGAAGGCAAACAGACTTTCACTGCCAACAAACAAAACACTACTCCTTGTACTCATTCTCAAGCAAACTACTGTTATATAGACCCTCAGCTTCACGATTTAGGACAAATTTAACAAAAATGGGAGGCAGCTGACAGATAACACTATTACATAGGCCAAGCATGCGCAAACAGGTTTCTATTTACAACAAAAGTGCAAATTACTAGACAAAAAAAAAAGGGCAAGCCGGAATGTAGTCATTCCATTATCCAAAAAAATTGCAAATTGCTGAAGCAAATCCTTCCAAATCTAGAGATGACATTTCTTAAAACAGTAACGTAAGAACATGGTGAAGATAAAAAAATGCAGAATAAAAAAAAAATCCAAAAGGGTGATAATATCGAACGACTACCAAATAGCTGAACAAATGACAATTGCAATCAGTCTTGTCAACACACTCAACAATTGTTCAGCCACACTCACAAAAGAGTTGGGGCATAACTGTTTGGTGAAGATTCAGGACAACTATAAGATAATTGTGTGTTCAACAACTGCTTGACGAGCTTCAATGGTCCAATCTTTGTTTCCTTTGTGTTGCTTCACCAAATCATCCTCCAACAGTTCAATCTTAGAATCCTTTTCAGTAAACCTCTGCATTGGGCGAACTCATCTTGCAAAGCAGTGATTGTGGAAGAGTGGGAGTAAAATACCATGTCCTCTGCAAATCTGTACAACAAATCTGCTCAAATCCAAAGTTGACAAACCTGAAAAAATAATATTGTAAGAACATGGTAACAGAGAGATGCACAACAAGAAATACAAGAGCTAGGCACGAGCTTTTGTTCCTTTTCAATTAAGTTTGTTAGAAAGGGAGGCAAACAATGTGGCACACTGCTGTGCTAAAATGCCTTCACTAGTTAATCGTGTATGTTCCTGAACTGAACTGCTCCTCCCCTGGAATGGCTAATGGGGGAAGCGGTCAAGGATTGTAACCTTGCCTCAAATGCTTAATAAAGTTTGCTTTTAAAAAACAACTGAAATAAGGAGAGGACTACCAAATGACATACGGTGACTGATTGCGACCAGTGCTAACAAGTAACAACATGATAATTAAGCTTGGGGGCAGCTCTGTTGGGTCACGATTGAGCATCAACGCAGGATTATTGGGTGGAATCCGGAGAAGTTGCTCATAATGCAGAAATGGAAGGGATACATGTAAATAGCTCGCGATAATGGTGTCAGATGTGCTGCTGGAGAGCATGGCGGAGCGCAGGGAGGGGTGAGAGCGCACCAGAGTGGGTGGGGGCACCGATGTCAAGGTTCTGGAGGCGGAAGGCGGCAATGCTCCGGCCGGAAGGGAAGAGGAAGCAACGGGAGGGTTGTCAAATTGCGTGGGCGAGGACAACGGTGAGGGGCGCACGGCGTTCAGGGGCTAACCGGCGGCGGCGTTCGGGGTTGCTCTGAAGAAGAAGGAATGGTATGGGATTGGAAAGGTGAGGGTCAGGAGGCGAGGGCGAGGGCGAGGGACGGATTCGCGGGGAAGACAGCACCGGAGTTCACAGGGGGCAGGCGTACGGAGGCGGTGAAGCAGAAGCAATGGCAGGGATGGATGCGATGGAGCCATGGAGGTCGCGAGGTTGAAGAGCAAACGGGATGGGTGGCTGGTCGCTTGGTCTCAAGGTGAAGTGACGGCTGACGGTCCATCTCCGTGACTTGACGCGGGCCGCGGCAAACATTGGTGTTGACCGGCACACATCTCAAAGAGCCTGCATTGCGCCGCGCCGTTGAGATAGCGTAAGCGACCGCAGGCCGTTGTGGCATCGAATATCTGCATGGATCTGGAGGACCGGCAAACACAAGCGGGGCTTCTCGATTGGTTACGCGGCAAAGACAAGCGATTCTCTGGTAACGTACGTGTATTAGACGCCATGCAGTATTACTGTTTTAATTTGTCTGTCTATTTCTTGCCCAGGCACATTGGCGGTTATTAAGCCCGTTCATGGAACGCCAGCTGCTGGTGCCTTGCCCATCTGAGCGAGAACTGATGCGGACACTATCGCTGATAATCACGACATTTTCTTAGGCAGACACGCCAGCAGTAATAGCTAGGCATCAATGTTCAATTCCTCTTCTAACTCGATCGATCAGCGCATTATTACAAGTCGACCCACCTCTCTGTGGGGGAAAATAGTGTTAATTAGATTCATGCCATTGAACTTTTACATGATTTGAAATATGCCACTAAACTTCATGAAACCCGGTAGGTGTCATTATAATTTTACTTCAATTAGAACCATGCCACTGATATACGTATTTCACTAGTATTTTTTTATATATTAGACAAAAATGCCCCTGTTAGAGATAGCCTAACCCTACCCAAATGCCACCCAAAGTGTGCGCCGCCGCCGCTCCCGCGCCCCATCCCCTTCCACTTCCTTCCTCATTTTTCTTCAGCGATCTTCCTCCCTGTCTCCAGCTGCTCCCCGGATGATTTCCTAACTCCGTTGATCGGAATATATCAAATCCTTCCCCACATCCATGGAGCAGAGCAGCGACAGCGAGGTCGCTGCAGCCACGCGCGAAGGCCCCCGACATTGGCGCCGGTGGCGAGGACCTCCTCGACACGCTCCCCGATGACGTCCTGGTCCTTATCCTGCTCCGCCTCAACACCAGGGCCGCCGCGCGGACCAACATCCTCTCCCGGCACTCGGCGCCCCATTTGGACACTCCAACCGGAGCTCGGTTCAGCTCCGTCCACCATCTCGACGGCGATCGCCTTCGCATCATCCTCTCTCGCCGTTGAGCTGCAGATGAAGCTTAAGGCCATCGGTGATGACGAGGTGAACAACTCTCGCCCGAGTGTGCCAAGGAAGAAAACGGGGTTAGTATTGTCCAGATTTTTACATAGTGGCATAGTTCGAATTATGCTAAATTTGCAATGGTACCCACGAGGTTTCATGAAATTCAGTGGCATTTTTCAAATCCAGCAAAAGTATAATGGCATCAAGCTAATTAACCCAAAAAATACTACTCCCTTACTAAATTGTTGTCGCCGTTGACTTTTTTTAAAAGTTTGACCATTTGTCTTATTCAAATAAAGTTTAACAAATGTCATATATTTTGTTGGAATATGATTTATCACTAAAGAAACTTAAAATGTAGCATATTACTTTTTGTATTTGAAGAAATTTTTTGAATAAGACGAATGGTCAAACGTCAAAAAAAGTCAATGGCGACAACAATTTAGTAAAGGAGGGAGTACGTGACAACCACCTCCGATCCTGATGAGAGGAGAAGTACATAGCCAGCAGCATGACCCGATCGGAAATAATTCTGAATATATGAGCACCTGGCCGGGTTTTGCTCATTTCAGCCTGTAGTATTTATTAAGCTTTACTGGTATATTGCAAACAAGTAATGAGCACTTCGTTTTCTTTTTCTTGTATGCGTTGCATCGTGTGCATTATGCTTTTGCCTTCCCTGTCTGTCATCATGTGCGACGATCGATGATGATCTGAACTGTGCGCGATCAACTCGTGAGGACCCATGGATCTGTGCCTGCTGGGCAGCTACTGATCACGAAGACGAAAGCGTTGTAGGTTGCCACCCGGAAATTAAGTTAATTCTCCAGTAGCAATTCCGCTTCGGTTTGCCACCATTACAAGTCTCAGCGCTTGTCCTTTTATTATTTTCAGTTGCAGAAAAATACAAGCTCTAAGCCTCATCAGGCGCGGCGCGACGAACCGCCACATGATAAGATATACTAGTAGTACAATTACAAGTACTCCCGGTTCGGCTGTGCTAATAAATTCAACGCGGCTGCACGCTAGCTCAACGTCAAAGGAAGGACATAGCTAGGCAGACACGCCTGTAATAGCTAGGTATCAATGCACATAACCCGGGTGCGTGCTCACATTTTCTTAGGCACACACGCCAGTAATAGCTAGGCTAGGCCTAGGCACTTCTCCGCTATTTGTCGCACGGGACAGCTGCTTGGCGGTTAACATGTGCACGCCGGTGCGCTGGCGTCTTCTGTCGATCAGCGATCGGTTTTAGTTCAGATGCAAGGTCCTACACGCTACTACGTACTGCGGGCCTCGACGGACTTCGCCGCGGCCGGGTTGCCGGTGAAGTCGGGAGGGATACACACGCAGGGGCCGAGCTGTGTCGTCGTGGAATGACCTGGACGCAAGGGTCGGGTCTCGCCAACAATGCGCGCACCATGTCTCATATGCTTCGGCTTCGCACGCGGTTCTGGCCGCAATTAACCCAACGGGTCAGTTGCAACGGCGTGCCATATCTGCCAATGATAAGTTTACTGCCACACGCCATCTGCCAACGACGGCAAGCCTTGCCCATCTCGGGGTGGCTCCGGAAGCAGATAACCAGGTGCTCCCAGTTTCTTAGGAAGACGCCAGCAATAGCTAGGCACCATTGATTTATCGGGCAGCATGGTTGTTGACCTTCATGCACCCGAGGTGCTGGTGCTAATCCATGCATATACTATACATCACACAGCTGTGTCGATGTTGGTTTGCTGCTAAGCCATATAGCTTGCTTGTCCACGCTACTACTAGATCATCAGATCGACTTACACTTACTACGCTTGGCCGCGTCGTTCCGTGGAACACGCACGTACGCTTAGATGATGACCTGCTGGGTGCAGGCACGTCACAGGATGACAAGCTTGCTGGAACTGGAACGCGGGAAAAGCTACTAGTAGTGATCTAGTACAAGATATCTCAAAGGAGTTCTCTTCAAATCAAAATTTAAAAAAAAACAAGATATCTCAAGGGAGCCCAATGTACGCATCCAGCTGGACCCGACACGGCGCGAGAGTGTCCAAACGGGTGCCACGGTTCTGAATAGGGGTGAAAACGGTGAGGATAATTTCCAAATCCGATCCGATCTGAAACCGTTATTTGAGGTTGTGGCGGAGTATTTGAGGGTTTTTTGCCGGATATGGATAATCCGAATCCGATCTCGGACGGATGTAGGATAGGTAAGGGTATTGATAAAATCGACGGATAAAGATTATCCGATAATTATAAATGGATTATTCGATGCTCATAATAGGATTATCCGATAATACTTTTGGCTACAAAAATACACCACCTAATGCTATAAGCCTACAAGGCTACAACCCAACCGGCCAGTCCATTTATGTAATTATGTGAATCGCGGGCCATAATAATACTTTGCTATATATATTATTTTATTTTATACACTTTTTGCGTATAATACTGGATCGGGTTGTGTGGTATTTTGCTTGACTCGAAATCAATTCTTTACACATGCTCTGCATATATTTTGAAAATTTTTAATAAGCATATATTTCTTTAGTGAAAGATGTATTATATCCGCTAATTTTAAGTCCGCTTCCGATCCGTCTCCGCCCGAATCCGTACCATCTCCGACTTCCGAAAAAATCCGTATTTGAATCCGTCTGTGTGTGAGTACACCTCCAAATGGGGGCCCGTCAAGGCTCCCTTGGGTTAGGCTCGGGGAAGAACGGATATGCTCCCGCGTTAGCGTGGATGATCCAAATGAGCAAGAACAAGGGATTTATCCGAGGTTCGGGCCGCGAAGTGCGTAATACCCTACGTCCCGCCTTTTTTATGTGTTAAAAGGAACCTTCTATTACATGGGGGTATCCCCTCCTTTTATAGGGCAAGGAGGGGAGTACTATGCAAGTACCCGGGGTACCCGGACACCCGATGGGGGTCCGGTCCCTCCTCGCATGTTCGACACGATCCCGACATAAATCCGTTGCGATCTTTGTCTCTTGGTTCGCGTTCCCAATCTCTCCCTTCCTATTGGCCGAGAGCCCTCCCGGCACCGTAGCTACGCGGCTTCCCGAGGCGCGGCGCACGGGGAAGGCGCGCGCACGTCTAGTCGGGCCGCGGCGTCGCCGAAGGCCATCGAGTGCCGCATTAACTCCGGGTAGTTGGGGCGCCGGAGGAAACTACCGCGAAGCTTCGTCCTCCCTCCGGCGCTCCCACTCCTCCGGCTTCCGCGGGACTCGTGGGCTTCGTGGCTTCGTGGACTCCGTGGCTTCGTGGACTTCATGGCTTCGTGGGCCTCATCTTCGTTTGTGGGCCGAAAGTAGCCCGTACGCGGTTAGGGGGACCCCCAATCCCCCTACACCGACAGGAGCCCCGGCCCCGGCCGCCGACCCGCGGGGTCGGAGCGAGGATTGGGGCCACCCGTCGGTGCCCCGTGAGGCTTGGGTAGCTCCGGGCGCGGCTTTCGTAAGGGCGAAACCGCTTGGGCTACCGGGGCACGACGCGCCCGGGCGTCGCGTCGCTTCGGCTCGCGTGCCGTGGGCCCGCCCGGCGTCTCGCGCTCAAGTAGTGGGAGGGCCGGCTGCTCGGGGCACGTCTCCCACTTCGCCCTTGCCTCCCGTCTTCTCGGCTTCTCTCTCGCCGCCGCGCTCCCTTCGCCTTCTTCTTCGCCGATCCGCGCCGCCGCTTCCGTCACCGTCGTCGCGCGCCGTCAAGATGGGCCGCGGAAGATCCTCCCCCCGCCGCAGCAGCTCTCGCGCGCGCTCGCCGTCGGCAGACGCCCGCCAATCGGCGCAGCTTGTCCGACGCCGTGGTTGACATGTCGCGGCTTTCGCCCTTCCTTCCGGTGGACGGTGATAGGGCCGTTCGCGTCGGGGGCCTTTGCCGCCGCCGACCGAGGGTCGGAGATCCTCCACTTCGTGACCTTCGTCGTCGCCGGCGTCGTTCCCCCGCCTTCTCCGATTTCTTCCCGGAGGTGCTTCGGGAATATGGGATCCGCATGGCGCACCTCACGCCGAACGCGGTCGCGGCGCCGGCCGTGTTCGCCCATCTCTCGCGAGGGATTTGTGGGGGTGCAGCCGTGCTTCCCCATCTTCCGAGCCGCTACTTCAAGATGACGCTCACCAATGCCTCGGAGGTGATCGGGTGCGTCCGCCGACCGCCCGGCCCGACGAGCGGGTACATAGAGTACTCGCCCGAGTAGCAAGGTGGAGGCGTGGAAGAGGGCTTGGTTCACGGTGCCGTACGAGAAGGATCTTCGCCGCCTCCGCGTCCCGCCGGTCCCGCCCAAGACTTGGCCGTCCGGGGACGCCGTGCCCCGACTTCCCGAGGGCATGATGCCCGTGGTCGACCGGATCGCGGCGCTCGCCGCGGCCGGTCCGACTCGCGCGGGGTGGTGCACGACTTCCTCGAGCGCAACATCGCGCCCTTCGCCGGAGATCGGTCCCGTCGTGGCTGTACCGGGACTTCAACTTCGCCGGCCGCACGCGCACGGGGCGGGCTCCGACCCGCCCGAGGCCGCGCGCGCTCGCCTACTCGACGCCGACCGGAAGAAGTGGCCCGCCTCCTTCACGTACCCGAAGGTGCCGAGCCCCTCCATCTGGCCGGCGAACAAGCGCGCCGTCCTTGACGAGCATGCCCCGACCGGGGCCGCTCGGGTTTCTCAACGCGAACCCGACTCCCGCCCCGGCCTCCGGGTACCCGGGTCGCACCTTCCTCCGACCCGGTGCGACGGTCGCCGCCTCGGAGGTGCCTCCGGGGCTCCGGCGGCAGCCCCGGCGCCGCGAGGCCCGCTCCGAGCGCGCGGGACAAAGGCAAGGGAAAAGGTCCCCGTCGCCTTCCTCCTCCGACTCTTCCGGCCCGCCTCCGCACCACGAAGCGGGCCCGGCAGGCTCGCCGGCGCCGGTGACGGGGGCCGCCCGCGAGAGAGGTCTCCCGTAGCCGCACCGGTGCAAACGGCCGGGTGGACACGCGACGGTAGGTGTGCTTGGTATGGTGCACTTCGTCTCATCGTAGGCCGATGGTTGCGAGGTGCGTTCGATTTGCATTGTCTCGCAGGATCGTCCGGATCGAGCTGGACCCGGACTTGGTCCCTTTGGATCCCAAGGCGGCCGGTGCGGCTCCGGTGGCCGGGGCGGAGGATGACACGGGAGGGGCGACGGACGCCCCGAAGAGGTGGCCGCCGGTGCCCCCGAGGAAGGGGTTGCGGACGGTCCCGCGGAGGTGGCCGTGGGTGTCGTCGTGAGAGGAGGCCGCGGGTGCTCCCGAGGAGGTGGCCGCGGATGCCACCGAGGAGGAGGCGGCGGGTGCCTCTGCCGGCGAGGAGGATGCGGGCGCCCCTGCCGGAGAGGAGACCGCGGGTACCTCCGCCGGTGCCGACTTCGGCCGGGTGTCGCCTTCTCCCGCCGTGGACGTGCCGGTGCCTTCCCGATCGGCGCCGCCAGCGTCCGCCACGCCCTTCCACCCCGCGGCCGGTGCCGCCGCGCGCCGCCCTATAGTGTCGGAGGGGAATGACTCCCCTCCGCGCGTCCGGCCGGAGCCGGTACGGTGGCCGGCGGAGACACCTCGTCGACCGCCGCCGCCGGTAGGGGCCGCGGCGCGCTGGACGCGGCCGGAGCGGGTCACCTTCGGGTCGCTCCGGCGGTACGGGTCGCCACGAGATTGGCGATGTGATCGGGGAGGCCACCCGGTCGCTTCTTGCCATGAAGGCGGCCGTGGAGGAGGCGGACGCGTCCCCGGAGGATCGGGAGGCTGCGCCGGCCGAGCGCGAGGCGAGGTGGCGGAGGTCCCCGGAGACGGCGGTGAAGCCGGCCCAGCAGCAATATCGGCGCCGTATGGAAGAAGTTCAGCATGAGCTGGACCAAGCTGCCGGGATCGGCGACCGTGCCGCCGAGAAGCCGCGTGACGCGAAGGCCCGCGAGGCCGAAAGCGTGAATCGTCTCCAAAGCGTCCTGGAGCGGGAGCGCGCCGTGCAGCCTTCGCGGCGCGCGGCCGGAGGAGGCGGAGGCCCACATGGACCTCCGCGAAGCGGCCGTAACCCGCCGGGAGGTGACCGCGGCGGCCCGCGAGGAGGAGCCGAAGGAGCGGGCCGGCGCGCTTGCCCTTCGGGAGGCCGCGCCGGGCGAACGGGAGCAGAGCCGTCGGAGCGGCCGAGGCGCGGGTGCAGCGCACCGGTGATTCCTTGGTCGCCCGAGAGGCGGCGCTCGGGGCGCGAGGGCGCCCGGCTTCCCGGGAGGAGCTGGTCCGGCTTCGTGAGGACGAGGCCGCCGTCCGTAGGGAAGCCTTGGAGACGGAGGCGGCCCGTCTCGCTCGGGTCGAGGAGCAGGCCCGCGGCCTCGCCGACGGGCTAGCGCATCGTGTCCGCGAGGAGGCTCTCGCAGAGGCCCGTAAGGCCTTCGCCGTCGAGCCGAAGGCGATGGAGAAGAGCCGGGATGAGTACCGCCGGCAAGCCGAGCGGTTGGAGGCCCGACCGAAGAAGTCGGGTCGCGGCTCTTCCGCCGCAGCCGATGGTGATGACCTCCGGCGGCAACTCGCGGAGGCGCAGTCCCGGCTCGAGGAGTCCGAGCTTCGGCGTGTTGAGCCGAGCGAGCGGGCGACCGAGCCGGCCACGGCGGCGCGGACGCAAGCGGAGATCGCCGCCGAGGTGCACCGGGCCGTTTCGTCGGCGTTATTCCGGGCGGGTCCGCCTCGTCTTCCGGAGCCTCTTGACCGCGGCCCGAGTGGGTATGCGTACGCCATGCGGGGGTGGTTGACTCTCCGAGCAGCCCGAATACCCGGTGGCGGAGGTCCCGGAGGATGAGGGGCGGCAAACCATAGCCGCGGCCCCGGAGGAGGTGCCGGCGAACGCCCGGTCCTTGTGCCCGGTTCCCGCCGCTAGCCGTGGTGAACGGCGATGTCCCCGCGGGCGAGCATGCCATGGCTAAGGCGCAAGCTCATGCCGTCGCGCGCGCCTTCGCGGAGAGCTTCAAACGCGGCTAAGTGCCGGCTTCCTCCGCCTCGCGTGTGGTTTCCCGGCGCCCGTGCCCCCTTTTGTGTTGTTGTTTTTTTTTTTTTTTTTGTCAAACCTATGTCCCCGTATGTACAGCAAGTAGTTCAAGTTTAACTTATCGTTGTGAATGGATAGCTTAAACCCACCGTTCGTTTGTTCCGTGCGAATGTCCGCGTGCGCCGTGTAGTCGTAGGCCGTTCGGCACTTCGCAGCTGACGCTTTTAGCGCGACTCGAGGCGCACGATTCTCAATCGGACGCAGCCTTCCGGCTTCCGACTAAGTCGCAGACCTTCATTACCCATCGGGGAGGGGAACGAGGACTTCAATATGCATGACGGCAATCTCGCGAGAGGTAAGAAAGGAAGCGACTAGGCGCTGTTTTTGTTCAAAACACGTTAGTACAAGTGCCTTGGCGACCGTGGCCGTGGCGATAGGACTTCCGGTACTATCCGGGACCATTGGCTACAGAATATTCTAAGGGTAGAATTTCTTTAGGTGCTCAACGTTCCAAGCGCTTGGTTCCGGGTACCCGTCCTCCGACTCCGCACGAACGGATCCCGGCGATCGACGGCGGTGACGAGGAAGGGCCCTTCCCACATGGGAGTTAGCTTGTCCTTGCCTTCATGCGTCCGAGCCCGTCGGAGGACGAGGTCTCCCGTTTGCAACTCCCGGGACGCACGCGCCGCCGGTGGTAGCGGCGCAAGCCCCGGAGGTACCTCGCGCTTCGCAGCAGTACTCGGCGTCTTGCCTCCTCGAGGAGGTCGATGTCGTCGTGCCGCCGGTGTTTTGGTCGCCTTCGTCGAATGCGGCGACTTGGGGGCTATTGAACCGGATCTCCGTGGGTAGCACCGCCTCCGCACCGTACACGAGGAAAAAGGCGTTTCGCCCGTGGCTCGACTCGTCGTGGTGCGCAGTGGACCGAGCACGGATTGGATCTCGCTTACCCACTTGGAGCCCTTCTTCTTCAACGGGTCAAATGATCTTGTTTTTAAACCCTTGAGGATTTCTCCATTGCCGCGTTCGACTTGGCCGTTGCTCCGTGGGTGGGCTCTTGAGGCAAAGCAGATCCGGGTGCCGAGGGAGTCGCGGTATGCTCGCGAATGCGTGGCTCGTGAACCGAGTCCCGTTGTCGCTGATGATCCGTCGCGGCACTCCGAATCTTGCAATGACATTTTTCATGAATTTGACCGCCGAGTTTTGGTCTATCTTTGTCACCGCCTCCGCTTCTACCCACTTCGTGAACTTGTCGATGGCCACATATAGCCACCCGTACCCACCCGGGCAGCGGAAATGGCCCTACAATGTCCGGACCCCAAACCGCGAACGGCCGAGATAAGGGAATTGTTTGAAGGGCTTGAGCGGGCGAGTGCGTCCGCTTGGCGTGAAACCGGCATGCCTTGCATTGTTGCACCAGCCCGGTGGCGTCCCGGAGGGCCGCTCGCCGCAGTAACCCCGCCGAAAGGCTTTCCGACCGAGTGTGCGGGGAGCGTGGTGGCTGCCGCACTCGCCCTCGTGGATCTCAACGAGTATGTCGTTGCCTTCTTCCATCTTTACGCACTTCGAGCAGAACACCATTGGCACCGCGCTTGTACGGCTCGTCGTCGACAACGGCGTATCGCTTGGCTTGGCGGGCTAGGCGTTCCGCGTCCGTGTCGTCTTCCGGAAGGATGTCGTCCCGCAGGAACCCGAGGATGTCGTCCATCCAGCAGGTGTCCTCGCGGCTCGTTGGCAAGCACTTCTTCGCTATTCCGCGTGTGCTGCAGATCCTCGCGGGTGCGCTTGCGCTTTGTTGTTGCTGTCCGGAGCTCGGCCGGCGTCGAGGCCGAAGGGGATGACAGATCTCCATGAACGTCCCGGTGGGGTTGGAGCTCGAGTGGAGGCCACCCGGGATAGCTCGTCGGCAATGTGATTGTCGCCCGAGGTACGTGAAGCACCTCGAGGCCGTTGAACTTCTTTTCCATCCGCCTAACCGCCGCAAGGTATGCAGCCATCTCGCGGGTCGTTGCATTGGTACTCCTTGGATACCTGGTTGACGACAAGTTGCGAGTCTCCCTTGGCGAGGAGGCGCGTGACCCCGAGGTCGGCCGCAATCCGCAACCCCGCCGGGAGAGCTTCGTATTCTGCCATGTTGTTGGTGCACCGGAAGTGTAGCCGGACCGCGTAGCGCAGCTCGTCGCCGGTTGGTGACAGCAGCAGTACTCCTCGCTCCCGCACCGTTGAGGGTGAGGGAACCGTCGAAGAACAACGTCCGGCAGTCGCCGGGTGCGTCGTACGGCCGCACCCGGTGCTAAGCTCTTCCCGCTCGATCTCCGGGGTGGGTGTCCACTCGGCCGATGAACTCAGCAAGAGCCCGGCTCTTGATGATGTGTGTGCCGAGGAAGGACAAGTCGAACTCGCCTAGCTCCACGGCCCACTTGGCCACTCGCCCGGCCGCTTCCCCGTTGCGCAATATGGTCTCCAACGGTGCCGTAGTCACCACCCGGACGGGATGGCCCCCGAAAGTAGTGTCGCAGCTTTCGGACGCGATAAGTACCGTGTAGAGCATCTTCCGGTACCGCGGGTACCGGGTCTTGGTGTCCCGCAAAACCTCGCCGATGAAATACACCGGCGCCGAACGCGCCGGCGCAGGGCTCGGCCTCCCGGGCACGGGCCCCAGCTCGCTCTCGCTCGTCGTGGTAGCTCGGGGCCAAAGCCCCCGGGTGACGTAGTGCTCGGTGCGATGGCTCGTCGTCGGGCGTGGTTGGTGCGGATCCCGCCCCGCCCTCAATGCGAGACATGGTCGGAGCCGGAGCCCCGGCGGGGTGGGATCAACGCCTCCATCCTTGTCTTTCCGGTCGTGGTCCCGGCTTCGCCCAAATCATGCGACAAGGTCGGAGCCGGAGCCCCCGGCGAAGCCGGAGAGCCACGCCGTCCGCAAAGTAGTTGTCGTGCCGGGGCCCGCCTCGGTGCCTCGTTGACGGTCCTTATGGTCCAATTTTACCGTCAACATGTTGCATCTTTTTGAATCAAACACCATCACCAAGAATAGACATAGGGATTATTTCTAACAAATTCCACTAGTCTTGGTGAAATTATGAATGCAGGTGCAATTCATATGAAAACAGGGGAAAACATGCACGAAACATGGACTTTGCAATCGACGGATTTTCCCTGACTAAAGAATATAGTCCAAAAGCCCAAAACCACAAAACAGAGCCTCAACATCAAACCAAGCAAGTGGATTGGGCCAAGTACACGACCGGGGAAGGCACTGCAGAAGAATCAAGCCCAGGGGAGTCCGAGCGGCTCGGCCGAACCACCCTAGTGGGTTCGGCCGAACCGACAGTGGGCCCCCCGGCCCATCTTTCTCCGGCGGTTTGTCACCGACGTCCGGAGGTCGGTTCCACCCGCAATTAATGCCACCGACGTCCTGGAACCGCCTCCAAGTTGCCGACCTTCCAAGGCTATAAATAAAGGGCTACACCCCCTCTCTCAACACACCACCAACATCAAGATACAAGACAAAACTCTCATCCTTAGGCCAAGGGCCTCTTGTATTTTAGTAGAATAGGAGAGAGGGCAAGGAAGAGGAAGGAGTGTTCCTCCCTTTTGTAAAGTGGAGTAGTATTTCCTTTTCTTTTACCTTGGCGTGTAAACACTCTTTTTGGTGATTTATACGTGGTGATCTACTTATCTATCGTGACATATCTTTGTGTTAGACGTAATTCTTGTTATACTTGTTTACGGGATCATCGCTTCGCAAGAAGTACTCTAGCTTTCTCGAACTCGCTCTAGGCCGAGGCTAGAGTAGTGGTCAATAGCATAGACGTGGTGTCTAGGGCCGGAGATCGCCTTTGTTTGCCGTGTGCCCCACGGTTTGTAGAGGTAGGTGGCAGGAAGTGACAGCCCTCGTCATCCAAAGGAACCCTCCACGTTCGGGTACATAGTAGAGCTTTCGAGATCGGAGTGGCTTGGCGGACCAAGCCTAAGACGGTGCCCGAAGTAAACAAGTCTAGCTTGCGTTCGTCTACCTTTAAAGGATAAATAGATAAGAGTCACCCTCTCGACCCTATTTTGCTACGTTGTCTTGGTTGTCCTTGGGTAAACTAACCTTGTTGCGAAATACTCCGTTCCTCGCGGATATAAATACGATACCTTGGAATACTCCCGGTGAAGTGCTACAACGGTATTCCGTGCGCTTGCGGATTCATTCGTGACGTAAGAAATACCAACAAGCATTTCCGGCGCCGTTGCTCGGGAACGGTTGTTATCTTTGTAACGAATCAGGTTTGCCCTCGTAATCTATCTTACTTACCGTTCTGTTTTTATTTATTTTTCTTACATTCAAAATTTCACAAAAACATATCATGGAGTCACACCCAACCATCCAATCTTTCTCCACTCCACGGGGTGAACTCTTAGAGCCACCATCATCATCACAACCTATTTCTTCACCTCGGCTATGAGTTCTCCCCCGATTACATTTCGATGATTAGAGGTTTATCCTTTTCGGGTCTTAAACATGAAAATCCTTATGAACACTTGCGAGAGTTTGAACATTTGTGTTCATGCCGATTGATCCATGGCATGACACAAGAAACATTGAAGTGGAAGTTGTTTCCCTTCTCTCTCAATGAGAAGGCGAAGCAATGGTACACTTACACCGCTAAGAGAGTGAACGGTGATTGGAAAGAATTGCGAGACAAATTTTGTCTAGCATTCTTCCCCGTATCTCGTATCACTTCTCTACGAGCGGAAATAATAGGCTTTCGACAAGAAGAAAAGGAAACCTTAAGTGCGTCATGGATTCGGTTCTGTTCTCTAACGTACTCCGACTCAGAATTATTGCTCCCCGAACCCGTTTTATTACAACACTTTTATTCGGGATTGAGCAACGATACCGCACTTTATCTTGACACGGCCGCGGGTGGATCTTTTTCTCATAAGACCATAGCGGAAGCACACGAACTTTTGGATCGAATTGTGGAAAACACACCTTTTTCCGCCGACTTACTCGTAGAGCCGGAGTCGAAGATGAGGAACTCGTTGTGCAAGAGACACAACACTTGGTGCCCATGATGGAGCACCTAGCACTCGAGTCCTCATCTAACACAAGAACAATGATAGAGGAAGATGAACCTCTTGATTTCCCATTTGAGTTCAAGGAAGAAATTTTTGAAGATTTTGGAAACACCTTGAACTACTCCTATCAAAAGAAACCAAGCACTCCCCGCACCAACCCCGAACCTATTGAAAAATCTCTTCTCTTAAAAACTCGTTCGGAAGTTGACAAGCAATTATGAGCGATGAATGGTTGATGGAAAACGAACTTTCTTCGAAGTTCTTCGACTTGATCATCCTAGATCAACCATTCGTGGCTCAATTCGGGGAGTAATGGTAGATGTTCCCTATAATCCTCTAGTAGGTGCCAACATCATGTCCGAATCTTTTGCTTCAACTTTATTTGGAAACGAGACATGGGCACCTTCCGACAAACTCCTTAAAGCCCCACCGGGGCAATTTTTTGAGAGTTTGGGGATCATTAGAGATGTTTGCATTAAGCGTAATGAAGCAGCAGGTTTCCTTGGACTTTCACGTTTCTGAATCCCGGATTTCGATGTTTTGGTCGGTCATCCCATAGAAAAGCTTTTCTTAGGGATATCACCTTCAGGAACCTTAGACTTCACCCTCGGCAAGAAAACTTTTTCTCTTCCTATCATTCATGCACAAAACTCTTTTGCCGAGGAGCCGCTCGGTGGAAGAAGAATGCATGGAGGAGGTTATGGCAATTTTTCCTCATGAAAACCCCGAATCATCCTTGGATGAAGATGCTCTTGATTTCATTTTAGAAGAGGATGATTCGGCGGAAACTTTTGAGCTGCCCGAAACTTTTACACCTACGCCACCTCCCGTAGAGCTCAAAACTCTTCCACCAGGCTTGCGCTACGTTTTTCTTCACGGAAATCCCGAAACCCCCGTCATCATAAGTGACAAGCTTTCGGAAGAGGAAACTGCAAAACTCTTAGCCGTGCTAGAAAAACATCACTCCGTTTTTGGGTACTCGCTTGGAGACCTCAAGGGAATCAGCCCTCGCTCTTTGCACCCATCGCATTCCCATAGACCCCGATAGTACACCATCTAGGGAACCTCAAAGGAGGTTGAACAATGCGATGCGGGAGGTCGTTAAAAAGGAGGTCTTAAAACTTTTACATGCCGGCATTATCTATCCCTGTTCCACACAACGAGTGGGTGAGTCCAAAGCAGGTCGTACCCAAGAAAGGAGGAATGACGGTCGTCCATAATGACAAAAATGAGTTGATCCCTCAACGCACCGTCACGGGATGGAGGATGTGCATAGATTACCGAAAACTTAACAAGGCTACAAAGAAGGATCATTTTCCGCCGCCCTTCATCGATGAGATGTTGGAACGGCCGGCAAATAATTCTTTCTTTTGTTTCCTTGATGGGTATTCAGGATATCATCAAATCCCCATCCATCCCGACGATCAAAGTAAAACCACTTTCACATGCCCCTATGGAACTTACGCCTATCGACGAATGTCTTTTGGGCTTTGCAATGCACCCGCTTCTTTTCAACGTTGCATGATGTCTATCTTTTCTCGACATGATCGAAGAGATTATGGAAGTATTCATGGATGATTTCTCTCGTTTATGGAAAAACCTTCGATCATTGTTTAGAAAATTTAGACAAAGTCTTGCAACGTTGTCAAGGAAATGATTTAGTGCTCAATTGGGAGAAATGCCATTTCGTGGTTAGAGAAGGCATAGTTCGGGGCATTTGATTTCTCGAAAGGGGGATAGAGGTGGACAAAGCTAAATTAGAAGTTATAGAAAAGCTTCCACCTCCCGTGAATGTTAGGGGCATTCGCAGCCTTCTCGGGACATGCGGGGTTCTATCGTCGGTTTATCAAAGATTTCTCTCAAATTGCTAGACCCCTTACAAATCTGCTTGCGAAGGATGCACCCTTTGAGTTTATCGATGAATGCATGACTCGCTTTCACTACCCTTAAGAATGCACTCATCTCGCCGCCAATTATCCAACCCCCCGATTGGACGCCGCCTTTTGAGATAATGTGTGATGCTAGTGATTTTGTCGTGGGGGCTGTTCTTGGCCAAACTAGAGATAAAAAGCATCATGCAATCTCCTATGCAAGCAAAACCTTGACCGGAGCTCGGCTAAATTACACTACCACCGAAAAAGAGCTCCTTGTCGTTGTTTTTGCTTTTGATAAGTTTAGATCCTACTTGACCGGAGCAAAAGTCATTGTTTACACCGATCATGCCGCTTTAAAGTTTTTGCTCAATAAGAAGGATGCTAAACCTCGTTTGATACGATGGGTTCTTCTACTCCAAGAGTTTGATGTAGAAATCCGTGATAAGAAAGGAGTAGAAAATTCCGTGGCAGATCATTTGTCGCGTATACAATTCACTAACCCGCAGGAATTACCCATCAATGATTTCCTACGCGATGACATGCCGCTCCTAGTGAGGGACTCACATCCATGGTACGCCGACATTGTGAACTTCATGGCAACGGGGTACGTACCACCCGGAAAGAGCAAGAAACGACTCATCTATGAGAGTCGCCGTCACTTATGGGAAGAGCCCTTCCTTTACCGTGTCTCGCGCCGATGGATTGCTAAGGCGATGTGTGCCCATACCCGAGAGCACACGAATCATTGAGAAGTGCCATGCATCGCCATACGGGGGACACTACGACGTGTTTCGTACACAGTGCCAAGATATGGCAAAGTGGCTTCTTTTGGCCAGCCATGTACGAAGACACAAAGGAATTTGTCGTGCGATGCCCGTAATGTCAAAAAGTTGGAGGCATCACGGCAAGAGATGCAATGCCCCTCAATTACAATTTACAAGTCGAGCTCTTCGACGTATGGGGCATTGACTTCATGGGACCGTTCACCAAGTCACATGACTCGCGAATACATCTTGGTGGCGGTAGACTACGTGTCTAAGTGGGTGGAAGCAATGCCTTGCAGTGGCCGCAAATGCCAAGCATGCTCGCCGGATGTTCCACGAAATTATCTTCCCAAGGTTTGGAACACCGAAGCTAGTGATAAGCGACTGAGGGTCTCACTTCATTGATAAGACCTTCCGAAGCTTCCTAAGAGAACTTGGCTCAAGGCATAATATCGCTACTCCATACCACCCTCAAACCAAAGGCAGTGCCGAGACCTCAAACAAGCAAATCAAGCGGATCCCGCAAAAGACCGTAACGTAAATGGGGAAGGGATGGAAGGACAAGCTACCCGATGCACTATGGGCATACCGTACAGCATACAAGACACCCATAGGCATGTCCCCATACCAGCTCGTGTACGGGAAAACATGTCATTTACCCGTCGAGATGGAACACCGAGCGTATTGGGCCATCCGGAAATGGAACATGGACTTTAATGGTGCCGGACGCAAAAGAAAAATGGAGATAGCCGAGTTAGAAGAATGGAGAGACAAAGCTTACCACAACTCAGCCTATATACAAAGAAAGGACAAAAAGGTGGCACGACAAAAAGATAAAGATAAAGGTATTTAAGGTTGGAGATAAGGTCTTGCTATTCAATTCACGGGTGAAACTCTTCGGGCATGGAAAATTAAGAAGTAAATGGGACGGACCATACACGGTTATTGACACCTCGTCACATGGAGCAATCACACTTCAAGACGACGAAGGTAAAATATTTAAGGTAAATGGTCAGCGCCTTAAAATTTATTTCGAGCCCGATAAAGATAAAGAATTTGATGTCATGCACTTGATTAATTTAAATTTTCTCTCATGATAGCTCTTTCTTATCTATATCCCGTAGTATCTCTTTCCCCGAAATAATTTTAGCAAGCAATCAACCGTAAAAAGAAGGGGACCAGAGGGGCCCACTACGGCTCGGCCGAACCCCCTTGTCGGTTCGGCCGAACCAAGACATGCACTCCCAAACGGTCACTTTTTTCTTTCATCTTTTGTCTCCAACGGTCACAAGATCAAATCTCCCCGCTTAGTGCCTTCCATGCTGCGGGAAAAATCAAATTAATTCTTTCCATGCTTTTATCTATAAATGAAGGTGTTTTCTTTCATCTTTCCCTTGCACCTTTCTTCCACCTTGTCCTTTTCGCACAAAAAAAAGCTTTTGCCCAACGACCATGGACAAGTAGCATCCCAAGCCTCGACGTCTCCGTCACCACCAGCGAGCTTTGCCGCCAAGTCGGCCTCGAAGACATCCTTGATCATGTCTCCATTCCCAGCCGAGCAAGCCTTGATGATCCATGATCTACCGCTCGCTATTGAACCTCCACCCACAGCAGCAAGAACACCCTCCAAGAGCTCTCCCGCTGCCGTGGCACCTCGCCAAAAGAAGGGGAAATCTACCCCCAAGAAGAAGAACGCCGACGCCGCCGACAACGCTCTCCCTCCCGGAGAGAAGTACGTCGGCACCCTCGCTACCAAGAGCGGGCAGGTGGTGCACCATCAATATGAGGGGCGCAACCTGCCTAGCCCCATCAAGAAGCCCGGCGAGAGGTTCAAGATCAAGGGAATCCGCGGTGGCGGAGCAGCTCATCCCGCCGCTCACCTCGGCGGAAAAGAGAGACGCCCGCGAATCCGTGGGCGACACTCCTCCTAAAAGGATAAGGAGGCGTCTCTCTCCCTCTCCCATCAAGAGGGCAGGGGGAATGTATGAAAGCGAGGAGGAGAAAACTCCTAAAAAAAGCCCCTACCAAATCCTCCTCGCTAAACACGTTGATCTCCGCGAAGCCCATGAACGCCTACGTGATAATGTCGCGGAGATCAAAGACGCTATTGAAGACTTGAAGGATGCCCAGTGCGAGCCATCGCCGCAGCACCAACTCCAAGATCAAGCGTCTCTTCAAGGACGCGGGGAAGGAGGACGAATACGACGTTTAAAATGAACCTTCCCGCGTTCATCATTTCCTCGCATGCACTTTTTTATCATTTTTTTCAATTCCTCAAGATTGTAATGCGCCCGCTTCTTTTAAATTTTTAATCATATTAGTGCTCCCCGGTCTTCCCTTACCGGTAGAGCAAGTTTTGTTTCGAAATATCTTTGTCTATTTTGAAGAAAACAGCAAAAAGGCAAGTGTGGGGGGGACATCGCGGAAAGCAAAGACAAACACATGCGTAGCGCGCAGAAACATCACGAGGAAAACAACACAAACACAACCTCGCGAAACAGAGCACCAGTGGGGCCTAGCCGCTCGGCCGAACCCACAAGGGTGGTTCGGCCGAACCCCGGTGGGTCCCACTCAGCCCCGCTTCCTCGTGGCACTTGAGTTTGTTTCCCACACTTCCTTTTCGCCTACTTTATTTGTCAAGTTCATTCCGAGACGCGAAAAACAATTACCAAAACTTGACCAACTAAAACTTGGGAAGATTTCTTTTGAATACCTTTTCCCAAGTCTCTCCCTAATGCTCTCATGATGATCTTGCACACTTTTTATTACTCGCTTCATCACCACTTGCCCGTGAACAAATAATCAAATCCATAGGACCCATGTTTTTCTAGATTATTGGCAAGTGTGATATGGCTCGACGAAATGATCTTATGCTTAGCTTACCGAGTCCTTGGGAATTTTATTTCACAAAACAAAAATACCATGGCTTCATGCTCCTCTCTTGATACAAAAATTCCTACCAATGCCATATGATGATCATACCTTGCAAAACTTACATACATATGCTGCTTGTGATTGCAATGAGCTTTACCAAAATTGAGTGACCCTAGAGAGAAACTTGTCATGCTCTCTTGATCAAGATCACGTACACTCCACCAGGGCTAAACTCCTACACTAGGAGCTAGCACCCCACCAAAATAAAGACACTCCTCGTTTGCACCTCTTTTACCTCTCCCTCTCTCTCAATCACGCATAAACGAGACATGGCTATGTAAAAGCTCACACGTATGAGCAATGAAAAGAAAGCTCACAAAGATGAGCAATGAAAAAGAGAGAAGAAAAGAGATGCTCAAGCATAGAGCAAGAAAAGAAAAGAAAGAAAATAAAAAGATAGCCATGTCTCGAAAATGCAAAATAAAGAGAGGCCAATTGCAATAGGAGTTGTCACTTTTTCATATCCATACACACACGCACTTCTTGATCAAGGTTACATGACTTGGCTTCTCCATGGATCCTTTCTTTTGGCTTAGCAATATTTGTGATACAAGTATGCCTCTCTCATTCCCTACCGAGCTCCACATACAAGCCTAAGAAGTAGGAAAAAGAGAGGCAACACAATGCCTTGGTGAGGAAAAACACTTTTTGAGCGATTCAAGAGAATCGAAGAGGAGCGGGAGTCATGTTGTTTATTTTCAAAACTTTCAAAAACCCAAGGTGCTTAGTGAGCAAAAGTATAGTGACTTGAGTCATGAGCTGTTCCACTTATCAATCATCCAAGAATGCATGTTAGCCACCGTCATGTTCACAAGTAAAACGGTGTGGCTTGTAATAACATGTGTGCGGTGTCTCTAAGGGGAGAGATCTCTCAACTTACGCTCCCACCTTTACTCGAGGACGAGCAAAGAGCTAAGTGTGGGGGGTCTTGTTGACGGTCCTTATGGTCCAATTTTACCGTCAACATGTTGCATCTTTTTGAATCAAACACCATCACCAAGAATAGACATAGGGATTATTTCTAACAAATTCCACTAGTCTTGGTGAAATTATGAATGCAGGTGCAATTCATATGAAAACAGGGGAAAACATGCACGAAACATGGACTTTGCAATCGACGGATTTTCCCCGACTAAAGAATATAGTCCAAAAGCCCAAAACCACAAAACAGAGCCTCAACATCAAACCAAGCAAGTGGATTGGGCCAAGCATACGCCTGGGGAAGGCACCGGAGAAGAATCAAGCCCAGGGGAGTCCAGGCAGCTTCGGCCGAACCACCCTAGTGGGTTCGGCCGACCGACAGTGGGCCCCCCGGCCCATCTTTCTCTCGCGGTTTGTCACCGACGTCCTGGAGGTCGGTTCCACCCGCAATTAATGCCACCGACGTCCGGAACCGCCTCCAAGTTGCCGACCTTCCAAGGCTATAAATAAAGGGCTACACCCCCCTCTCTCAACACACCACCAACATCAAGATACAAGACAAAACTCTCATCCTTAGGCCAAGGGCCTCTTGTATTTTAGTAGAATAGGAGAGAGGGCAAGGAAGAGGAAGGAGTGTTCCTCCCTTTGTAAAGTGGAGTAGTATTTCCTTTTCTTTTACCTTGGCGTGTAAACACTCTTTTTGGTGATTTATACGTGGTGATCTACTTATCTATCGTGACATATCTTTGTGTTAGACGTAATTCTTGTTATACTTGTTTACGGGATCATCGCTTCGCAAGAAGTACTCTAGCTTTCCGAACTCGCTCTAGGCCGAGGCTAGAGTAGTGGTCAATAGCATAGACGTGGTGTCTAGGGCCGGAGATCGCCTTTGTTTGCCGTGTGCCCCACGGTTTGTAGAGGTAGGTGGCAGGAAGTGACAGCCTCGTCATCCAAAGGAACCCTCCACGTTCGGGTACATAGCAGTAGCTTTCGAGATCGGAGTGGCTTGGCGGACCAAGCCTAAGACGGTGCCCGAAGTAAACAAGTCTAGCTTGCGTTCGTCTACCTTTAAAGGATAAATAGATAAGAGTCACCCTCTCGACCCTATTTTGCTACGTTGTCTTGGTTGTCCTTGGGTAAACTAACCTTGTTGCGTAAATACTCCGTTCCCTCGCGGATATAAATACGATACCTTGGAATACTCCCGGTGAAGTGCTACAACGGTATTCCGTGCGCTTGCGGATTCATTCGTGACGTAAGAAATACCAACAAGGTCCCCACCCGGCAGCCGGAGCGGCCGCATCGCGCGCCCGTCGTGAGCGAGAGCGTCCGCAGGCACCCGGTGCTCCAAAGACTCGCGAGCTGGTCGCGGGTGGAGCCCCCGGTCCGGTTGGTCCGCCGCCTTCGAGCCGTCAAGGCACCCGCGCTTGCTGGTTCGTCGAGAACCGCGAGGTGCCTCGCTTCCAGCCGCCGACCACCAGGGCCGCACCGACCACCTCGCGGGTTAGCCGCTATGTACAGAGCAGCGGCTCACCCGGTTCCGGGCGACTAAAACGGGCGCGGAGGACGTGTAGCGCTTGAGGTCTTGTAAAGCTTCGTCGCCTTCCCGGTCCACTCGAATTTGTCCGTCCTCTTCATCGCCTTGAACAGCGGAGAGCGCGTTTCGCCTAGGCGTGAAATGAATCGGCCAAGGGCCGCCATGCTCCCGCCAGGCGTTGCACGTCCTTGAGCCGCCTCGGAGGGCGGATTTCTTCGATGGCCCGGATCTTCTCTCGGGTTTGCTTCGATCCCGCGGTGCGAGACCAGGAAGCCGAGTAGCTTCCCGCCGGTACGCCGAAGACGCACTTCTCCGGGATTGAGCTTCACCCGGCTGCGGCGCAAGGTTGGAGAAGGTCTCCTCTAAGTCGAACAGAGAGACGGTGCCTTGCGGCTCTTAATGACCAAGTCGTCGACGTACGCCTCCACGTTCCTCCCGATTTGCGAGTCCAGGGTTAAGCGCATGGCCCGTTGGAACGTGGGGCCCGCGTTTTTGAGGCCGAAAGGCATGCTCACGTAGCAAAGCTCCCCGCGGGAGTCATGAAAGCAGCCTTCTCCTCATCCTCCTTAGCCATACAGATTTGGTGGTACCCGGAGTACGCATCTAACATGCAAAGCAGGTCGCAGCCCGCCGTGGAATCTACTACGTAATCTATCCGAGGCAACGGAACGGATCCTTCGGCAAGCCTTGTTCAGGCCGGTGTAGTCCACGCACATCCGCATCTTGCCGTTATTCTTGGGCACAACCACCGGGTTGGCGAGCCACGTCGGGTGCGTGACTTCCCGGATGAACTTGGCCTCTAAAAGCCTCTTGACTTCGGCCCGGATGAAGTCCTCGCGCTCGTGGGCTTGGCGCCTCGCCCGTTGCTTCACAGGTCTTGCGGCGGGGTTGACCTTGAGTTGGTGCTCAATCACCCTCCTAGGTATGCCCGCATGTCCGAAGGGTGCCGTGCAAAGATGTCGCTGTTTGCTTGGAGGAAGGTGATGAGCGCGAGTTCCTATTTCGGGTCGAGGTCACCACCGATGGTGGTGGTCTTGTCCTCCGAGCCCCCGAGTGAGATCTTGGTAGACACCTTTTCCGGAGCCGAAAGCTTCGCCCGTTTGGGGCCGGATCTGCGCAAGCGGGCTTCTCCAGGACGTCGCGCGCTCTCTTCGTGCCGGTATCCTCTTCGCCGCCATCTCGGCCGCCAAGATGTCCTCGAGGCAAGCCATTGCCTTGACAAAGATCCGCCCTCTCCACGATGACACCCTTCGGGCCCGGCATCTTCGGCCGTGAGGAACGCGTGATGCGGGATAGCCATGAACTCGGTTGATGCCAGGTCTCCCAATGATGGCGTTGTAGGGGAGGCCGATGTCCGCGACGTCGAAGAGGAGCTTCTCCGTGCGGAAGTTGTCCCGGTACCGAAGGTGACCGGGAGCTCAATCCTACCCAAGGGGCGGGAGCTACCCGGGAGCACTCCGACGAAAGGGCGCGAGGGCCGCAGCTCGGCGCGTGCCCACCGCAGGGAATCGTAGACCTTTGGGGTGATGAGGTTGAGGCTCGCGCCTCCGTCGATGAGGGTGCGTCCCACCTTCTTGTTGCAGATGGTGGGCGACACGACCAGGGGGATCTTCCCCTTGGTGTTGTCCGGACCCACCATGTCGCTCTTGTCGAAGGTGATGGGGACGTCGCCCACTTCGCAGGGGAGCCGCGGCCTTGCCTTCGGTGATCGCGAGGACCTCGCGGCGAAAGCGCTTGGCCTCACCTTTGGACGCGAAGCTCGAGGAGCCTCCGCTAATCACGGCGATGGAGTCGTCCGCGCTCCGGTACGCCTCGACTTCCTCTTTCTCCTCCTCTTTCTCCTTTCGGCCTTCGCCGCCCGCCGCTCGTCGCGCCGCTTGATGCTCGCCTCGGATGTAGCGGCACTCCGACCGGTCGTGGTCGTTGGTGCGGTGGAAGTAGCACGCGAAGGTTCCCGGGTTTTAGCCGGCGACTTGCCGCACCCGCGGGGTGGGCGCCGCGCCTCCGGGGGACGCGGACTCCCGCCGCGGCCACTTCTTCCGCCTTGCGCTTGCGCGCGAGGTTCTTCTTCTCGCTTCTTGGAGAGGGTGCCCCCGCACTTGGGAGAGGAGGTACCCGGTTGGATTTCGCCGGTGGGTCGTGCCACGCTTGGGCCTCCCGGCGACGGCGCACCTGTCGGCCACCGGAAGAGGTCCGTGACCGTCTCCGGCCGGTGTACGCCCACCCGCCCAGGATATCCTTGTCTCTGACGCCGTGGCGTAAGGCGGAGAGCACCCGGGAGGGGTCGATGCGCGGGATGGTGTTGCGGACTCGACCGAAGCGCCGCATGAACGCCCGCAGCCGTCTCGCCCGCTTCCGGACGATGCGGTCCGAGTCGATCCGGCTCCCGGACGCTTCGCCGTTCCTTGGAAGTTGGCCATGAACTCCCAGCACAAACTCTTCCAGATCCGATAGACTCGGTGCCAGGTTCATGAACCATGACCGAGCCGAGTCCTTGAGGGCCAGGTGGAAGTAGTTGGCCATGATGTCTTCCGAGCCACCGGCGGCCTTGACCGCGGTGGAGTAGATCCGTAAGAACTCGTCGGGAGGAGCAGCGGCCGTCGTACCTCTCTGGGAGGTCCGGCGGAACTTGCCGGGCCACGTGACGTCGCGCTGGCGCCTTGAGAGGGCCGCGCAACCCCGAGGAAAGAAGGGTCGAGCTCCTTTCTCTTGCGCTTGGGTTGGCGCTCCGGGGACGTCTCCACTTCCGGCCGTCGCGGTCGTGGGCGGAGGTGCGCTCACGTTCGCGTCCCGCCGCGCGAACGCTCGATGCCGACGCGTGCATCCTCCCCTCGCGGCGGCGTCCGCCGAGGTCGTTGCGCAGTCACGGTGCCCCCGCCCTCGTGGGGAGTGGACGGAGAGCGAAGCCACCGGCGGTCGCGCGTCCTTGGCGCGGTTGGCGCGGCGGTCGTTGTCGGCCGGCGGCCGCCGCGGGCCGGCGTGACGGTCCCGCTTGGCGCTTGGCTCCGCGCCGTATCCAGGAGTTTACCCACTCCGGTGAGCCACTCCCTTGCTTGGTCTCCCCGCCGCCCCGCCGGCGGGTTGTTGAGCATGGTCTTCACGGCGGTTAGGGGTCATCCCCCTCTTCTTCCTCGGAAGAGGCGACGCGCAGCTGGCACGCTCGGACGCAGGCGGCGTGACGGCTTGGGCGTCGCGGTCGGCGCCGCGCCGGCCCTCTCGCAGCACGCGCCGGCCGCCGATGCGCCGGACGATTGTCGTGCGCAGCGGCCCGCATGACGACGGCCGCGGCGACGCGCGCCCGTAGACGCCTCGGGCCGGAGACGCTATCCTCCGTCTCGCGGCGTGCTCGCGGACCTCTCGCATGGTGCGAAGCAAGATTTCGCGGCGCGAAGCGAGATCTACGACCTTCCCCCTTCCCGGCGCGCCAAATGCTCGGTGTGTGAGTACACCTCCAAATGGGGGCCTCGTCAAGGCTCCCTTGGGTTAGGCTCGGGGAAGAACGGATATGCTCCCGCGTTAGCGTGGATGATCCAAATGAGCAAGAACAAGGGATTTATCCAGGTTCGGGCCGCGAAGTGCGTAATACCCTACGTCCCGCCTTTTTTATGTGTTAAAAGGAACCTTCTATTACATGGGGGTATCCCCTCCTTTTATAGGGCAAGGAGGGGAGTACTATGCAAGTATCCGGGGTACCCGGACACCCGATGGGGGTCCGGTCCCTCCTCGCATGTTCCGACACGATCCCGACATAAATCCGTTGCGATCTTTGTCTCTTGGTTCGCGTTCCCAATCTCTCCCTTCCTATTGGCCGAGAGCCCTCCCGGCACCGTAGCTACGCGGCTTCCCGAGGCGCGGCGCACGGGGAAGGCGCGCGCACGTCTAGTCGGGCCGCGGCGTCGCCGAAGGCCATCGAGTGCCGCATTAACTCCGGTAGTTGGGGCGCCGTAGGAAACTACCGCGAAGCTTCGTCCTCCCTCCGGCGCTCCCACTCCTCCGGCTTCCGCGGGACTCGTGGGCTTCGTGGCTTCGTGGACTCCGTGGCTTCGTGGACTTCATGGCTTCGTGGGCCTCATCTTCGCTTGTAGGCCGAAAGTAGCTCAGTACGCGGTTAGGGGACCCCCAATCCCCCTACACCGACAGTAATCTATATCCTTATATTATCCGCACCGCTCCGAATCCGATAAACAAATAAGGATTAGGATATGGAAAAGACATTATCCGATCCGATCCGATCCAATCCGCTCCGCTTTCATCTCTAGTTCCGAATCCGCACGGCGAAAAAGCATGGCCCACGTTAACTATCAATACAGTACGTTTGATAAAAAAAAATTCCCTACGGCCGAAAGAACCGCATTAACCGTGCCGGGCCGAGCCATCGCCACGTGAAGCGACGGCACGACGCTCCGGACATGAATGAAATACAACGCGCCGTGACGTGATTAGAGAGGCCAAAATTTTCGAGATTCGTCCCGGACCGACCCAGCTTAATCGGCCCATTTTGTCTAAAAAATAAAATTAATCGGCCCATTTTGAGTTCTGCGCTAAGCAACCGCTAACTCCTCTCTAAAAAAAAAGCAACCGCTAACCGGAGAAGGCGGTGTTTCTAATCTCTACTACTTAAAAATCCCTACCGTTTTTATCTCGCGACGACCTTCGTCCGTCACCTGTGATCTACGTCCGCACCTGCGAAAAAAGGCGCTCCAAAATTTATACACCGTGCCATCCCGTCGCGCACCCAACCCCCGTTCCCCAACCGCGCCCGGGAACTTCGTCCGCCGCGACACCGAGCCGCTCGCGATCCCCGGCGCCGCCGTCCGCTCTCCACCCGCGACACCACCAGCACAAGCCGCATGCGCCGCCTGCTCCACCTGCGATCCCCGCCGCCGCCGCCGCTCGCGATCGTAGGCGCGCCGCCGCCGCCGCCGTCTCGCGACCGTAGGCGCCGCCGCCGCCACCGCTCTCCTCGCCTCCCGTCGCCGGCGACCCCAACCGCCGACGCGCACCCCCAGCAACCGCCGTCGCCGCCTGCAACCCTAGCAACCGCCGACGCCCGCAACCCTAGCAACCGCCGCCGCTGCCTGCACTCCTAGCAGCCGCCGCGGCTGCAACCCTGCGATCCCCGGACGCCCGACCTCTCTCCCGTCTACCGGCCGCCGCGCCTTCGATCCTCGGAGTTCATTGCAGGTTAGCTCTCCCCTCTTTTTCTCTCTCTCTCTCGAATCTTGTTGTAGAAAAAAAGTGCCTTTTAGACTTGCTCATTTGTTTGTGATTACTTGCGCAGCATTGCTAAAAGAAGATACGTTAAATGTGAACTGATTTTGTTCAATGTATTTTATTTTGTAAATTATAACTAAGCTTTGAACCTTCTCTGAAACATAACTCATTCGAAAAAGAAATGTCCTTTTCCTATCTTCTGTTGGTAATATTGTTTTAGATAATGTTTTGCTGGAAATATTTGTTCAGAATAAAAAATCTAGGACTTCAGAGGGAAAGCTAAATTTTTTGTGTCATATCATAATATAATAGGAGAAGCAAAAATCCTCTTTACACAGAAAATGCTTGGATAAGCTGCATAATTTTTTATTCCACTGCTTGGATAAGCTGCACAATTTTTTAGGTTTTCATTTGACAGAAATAATACTTTTCATAGGCAGTATATACATTCAATGAAAATTTCTTGTTCATACTGTCATGATTAGAATTGTATTACCACAAATTTACAATACCAAGTTATGAATAGGATTTCCATCTACCACTCAATGATAAATGAACAACAATTACATAATATTGCGTTCTTACGAATATTCCGTGTTGTTACTACTTTTTTTCTTCTAATATATAGTCGACAGGAAAGATCCTGATGAATTGTGATAATTGCACATATCCAGTTCAGTATATTGATTTAGGTGTCTAATAACTCAAATCATGATAAGGGATTTTCTCTTTTTCACTGATTTTGAAATGTGATTAGCTAACTACATAGTACATACTGATTGAACAATTTTATAAATTTAATATCAATTCAGTTTATGATTCAAAATGAGCACGTGCTTCTCAGGGTGGAAAATGTACTACTTGTGTTATTGACAAAAACAACTAATTTGCGAGGGCAGAGGAGCACCACCCCTGGCCGGACCTCGATGCTCGGCGCCCCTCCGGCCCTCCCGATCTCCTCCCATCCGGTAGGTACTTCACCTTCTCTTCCTCCTACAACTGCCCCTCTGCCCCATGACGTGAAGTAGCTTAGTTTGATGATGCCAACCGTGTGTTTCTCCTGTAGCTTTGAGAGTAAAGAATCTATATTTTTCCATACTGAAATTTTGAGATTGTCTAATTCAGAACAGCTAAAATTTTGAGGTCAAAGATCCTTGCCGTGTTTTGCCAGTAAAAGAATAGATGCTTAGACAGTTATACATATCGGTTGTCTCATACTCTGTTTTGTTTCATACAGGGTGTGTCCACCTGTTCATGTGTGTGTCCCTGCATATACAGTGCCTGTCAAGTACATCAACTAATACTCTCTTTGAGCTGCTTCTATTGATTTTGTGTTACTCATGTGCAACACCGATGCTATTTAGGAACGTGTGTTGTCTTTTCAGTAGTAATAAAGGTAGGCTTGTGCTCATGTGCAATACCGATGCTATTTAGGAATGTGTGTTGTCTTTTCAGTAGTAATAAAGGTAGGCTTGTGCATTTGATTCCTGGTTCAGTACTTGTCTTTGATTTGATCATAGTGCATTGTTTTGAATGTTGTAATTAACAGTTTTAGACAGTTTAATTACCATTTTTTATTGAGTTATGTTTGGTTTTGGTATGCTTTCATTAGTCAAGGTTGGAAGGAAAATTTTAATTTATTAGTCAAGGTTGGAAGGAAAATTTTAATTTATTATAGCTTTTCTAAGGTACATATATATCCTGTAGTACCGTACAAGCCTTTTTTCTCTCTGTGTTCAGAATGTTCAGCATTGCTCTCATTATTATTTAGTTTGGATTATTACCAAAGAGAGAGCTCACTGCCATTTTATTTTTCTCCGCAAAACTTGCCTTTTAGACTCCCTATTTTGTTCCATCCTATTGTGCAATTTCAAGAATAAAAGTAATTATTCAACCATGTCACAAGTTGTTGATATTAATAGCATGTGAATGTGTCAAGACCATCTATTTGTTGTTTTACTCGAGGTCAGTTAGCATTTGCTTTGTAGTTCAAACTACATTTGATCATTTATGTATGTGTTACAAATGGTTTTCTCTCCCTCGGCTCACTTGAAATGAGCCATTTTTTGTGTGTATCAGATAACCTTCAACTCAACCGATCATCTGAATTGACAACAACGTTTTAAAGCATTTTTCTGGAATTTCTTTATTTGCTTGTCCATAATCTCTTTTCTTTTATATACAGTCTGCATAAGTTATTCAATCAGTCGAGCTATGTGTGTTTATCAGTTCTTCCCAGTGACAAATGGTCTTAATCATATAGTGGTCCAGTGCTAACCTAGAGGTGTTGTGGAGCAATGCAGTTGAAAAAAACTACTTGGATACATGCCTTTACAGGGCAATGTCAAGGCTGCCTGAGGAACTAAATATGTGTCTTTTGTTTGCATGTCGCTCAGGGCACTGTCTATCTTTTCTTTGGGTGCTGTCAATCTTTCCTTTGTCACAGGTGCGTCAAACCAGATATTTAGGATGATTAAAGTAGTAGCTATTTGCAAGCCTGAATCTATTTAGTTGTCGAATGAATTTATTCCTTTGTGTTGACTGAGTTAGCATCAGTTACATATAACCAGATTGTTTCGCTTAAACAATGGGTTGTAAAAAGCAAGAACGAATATTCCCCACCTGATTATATTGATATATAAGTATATTGCCTTTCCTAGCAGATGGGATCAATCAATTCAGGGGCTTAATGAACACTGCTAGCGCATGTAATGTGACTCAACTACTGTCTACATGTATTTTTTTCGTTGATGGCATCAAGAGAGCAATGTAGGTTTATCCACAACATCCAATGAGCAAACATGTAAATATCTGCTGAAAAGGAAGATTGAATTAATGAATAGGAGGCGTTAAACACTCGAGCCTGAGGTAGCTTAGGTTGAAGTATTGCATAATTTTTTTTCTAAATATTAGAGCCTAGCCAGGAAGTAA
Source organism: Chloris gayana (assembly GCA_031894775.1). Lineage (NCBI taxonomy): Eukaryota > Viridiplantae > Streptophyta > Magnoliopsida > Poales > Poaceae > Chloris > Chloris gayana. Next base: position 1,724 of record JAUNZO010001845.1, on the reverse strand, counting down.
ATATGATGTAAAATATGGTGTTTCATATGTTACACTTATTTAGATTTTCATTAGCCTTGGAATCAAAAGTACTTGAATGAGGCAAACTAATCACCTTTTAAATTTTCATTACACAGAACAATTCATTCAAAAACCCTTACATTGAACTTGCAAGAAATATATTTTGCACATTAATTCTATACTAGATTTACTGAAATTTCACAATAAGGTAACTCACGGGTCTGTTCACTTACAGGGTTACAGCTATATGAAGGGTATGAAGACTGAAACCAGGTTTCGCTGGTTATGTTTCTAAAATTCAAAAAAAAAATCAGCTAGGCCAACTAGATCAGTTTATCTTTTGAACTTCCTAGATAGGGCGAAGGTTGGAAGAAAAGCTCTTGTACTTGACGGAAAAAATGTAAGCAATGTTACCACAAAAGTGTTTTCCCGACAATAATAATGCACTTTGACCTGTTGCATTTCTTTTGAGATGCAGGGCTATGAGACATGCTTGGTTGTTGTTGGTCACCCATTGTTGTGCTGCACAGAAGAAGTGAAGTGAAAAGGTACACGGATAGGGAGAGATGGTTTCTAAGATTCATCAACCGTCTGCAGCTTTTACTCGATCTCCTCTACCTGTTTTTACCCTCTATCCAGTTCATTCTACATAACTAACTACTAGAGGAGATGGCATTGGCATTATAGAAAACAATAAGGGCGTATATTTCAGTATTTATCCATCCAGTTTAATGTTTCTTAAGGCCACCAGATATCAACACAACAAACATGCTACCATTGTCTACCTCAAGTTTTTTTTTGTGGGTGTGTGTGTGTTTTGCATTGGCCTTATTAGTGTTAGTTTTGTGTAAAAGATGACAAGTCACTGTGACCACTTTGTTGTTTTGTAGTGAGAAACAATACATAGTCTCTGCCCAATGCATGGGAATGTAATCTAATGCTTTACACTCTACAGATGATATGATATTCTCGTCACAACATATAAGAATGAGATCCATTGTTTCATGTCTTAAAACAATGGACATATATCATCTAGACCAGTAAATCATCAAACGAAATTGATTAATGTAGGATAATGGCTGTTGCATCTGCTATTTTTGTAAATACTATGATAATATTTTTAGTTCTTGTTGATTCATAGACATTTATAATATTTTCAGCCTCCATTGATCTAATATAACATGGACAGTTGTGCCTCCTGTATATTGATCTGATGGATGGGCATAACCTTAGTTCATGATCAGTTCTTTGAAATTCTGCCAATTTAGTTTGGATGTTTTTTCTCAAGTTCTATAGATGCGCATGATATTGAGCACCGTTGAATGTTATTTTTGATCTGTAGAACATCATGGTACTAAGCCTTTAGCAAAGCTCATGGTACCAATCATTATGATAATGCTTTTGTCTTATATGAAAATTTTATCCCGTTGCAACGCACGGGCATATAAGTAGAAAAAAAAACGGAGAAGGCGGTGGCGCTGGCGCCGTCTTTTCTTCTCGTATAAACGCACACCATTCCACTGCCTGCGATTTCGTTTGCATCCAATCCCCATTCCGCGAGAGCAAACATCCCGAATTCTCTCGATCCTGATAGCCGAATTCTCTCAATCTTGGTGCCTTCTCATAGTGCTCGATCGATCCCAAAATTCCATCTCGCGCTATGGTGTTCGCTCGCTCGCTCAAGCTAGCAGGACTACGGCGTCAACAGTTGAAGCGATATTCGA
>JAUNZO010001844.1:0-27219 GCA_031894775.1 Chloris gayana | reverse complement strand
ATCTCCATGCATGGATCTGGAGGACCGGCAAACACAAGCGGGGCTTCTCGATTGGTTACGCGGCAAAGACAAGCGATTCTCTGGTAACGTACGTGTATTAGACGCCATGCAGTATTACTGTTTTAATTTGTCTGTCTATTTCTTGCCCAGGCACATTGGCGGTTATTAAGCCCGTTCATGAACGCCAGCTGCTGGTGCCTTGCCCATCTGAGCGAGAACTGATGCGGACACTATCGCTGATATTGATAATCACGACATTTTCTTAGGCAGACACGCCAGCAGTAATAGCTAGGCATCAATGTTCAATTCCTCTTCTAACTCGATCGATCAGCGCATTATTACAAGTCGACCCACCTCTCTGTGGGGGAAAAATAGTGTTAATTAGATTCATGCCATTGAACTTTTACATGATTTGAAATATGCCACTAAACTTCATGAAACCCGGTAGGTGTCATTATAATTTTACTTCAATTAGAACCATGCCACTGATATACGTATTTCACTAGTATTTTTTTATATATTAGACAAAAATGCCCCTGTTAGAGATAGCCTAACCCTACCCAAATGCAACCCAAAGTGTGCGCCGCCGCCGCTCCCGCGCCCCATCCCCTTCCACTTCCTTCCTCATTTTTCTTCAGCGATCTTCCTCCCCGTCTCCAACTGCTCCCCGGATGATTTCCTAACTCCGTTGATCGGAATATATCAAATCCTTCCCCACATCCATGGAGCAGAGCAGCGACAGCGAGGTCGCTGCAGCCACGCGCGAAGGCCCCCGACATTGGCGCCGGTGGCGAGGACCTCCTCAGCACGCTCCCCGATGACGTCCTGGTCCTTATCCTGCTCCGCCTCAACACCGGGGCCGCCGCGCGGACCAACATCCTCTCCCGGCACTCGGCGCCCCGTTTGGACACTCCAACCGGAGCTCGGTTCAGCTCCGTCCACCATCCCGACGGCGACCGCCTTCGCATCATCCTCTCTCGCCATTGAGCTGCAGATGAAGCTTAAGGCCATCGGTGACGACGAGGTGAACAACTCTCGCCCGAGTGTGCCAAGGAAGAAGACGGGGTTAGTATTGTCCAGATTTTTACATAGTGGCATAGTTCGAATTATGCTAAATTTGCAATGGTACCCACGAGGTTTCATGAAATTCAGTGGCATTTTTCAAATCCAGCAAAAGTATAATGGCATCAAGCTAATTAACCCAAAAAAATACTACTCCCTTACTAAATTGTTGTCGCCGTTGACTTTTTTTAAAAGTTTGACCATTTGTCTTATTCAAATAAAGTTTAACAAATGTCATATATTTTGTTGGAATATGATTTATCACTAAAGAAACTTAAAATATAGCATATTACTTTTTGTATTTGAAGAAATTTTTTACGCCACGAAAAAAGTCAATGGCGACAACAATTTAGTAAAGGAGGGAGTACGTGACAACCACCTCCGATCCTGATGAGAGGAGAAGTACATAGCCAGCAGCATGACCCGATCGGAAATAATTCTGAATATATAAGCACCTGGCCGGGTTTTGCTCATTTCAGCCTGTAGTATTTATTAAGCTTTACTGGTATATTGCAAACAAGTAATGAGCACTTCGTTTTCTTTTTCTTGTATGCGTTGCATCGTGTGCATTATGCTTTTGCCTTCCCTGTCTGTCATCATGTGCGACGATCGATGATGATCTGAACTGTGCGCGATCAACTCGTGAGGACCCATGGATCTGTGCCTGCTGGGCAGCTACTGATCACGAAGACGAAAGCGTTGTAGGTTGCCACCCGGAAATTTAGTTAATTCTCCAGTAGCAATTCCGCTTCGGTTTGCCACCATTACAAGTCTCAGCGCTTGTCCTTTTCTTATTTTCAGTTGCAGAAAAATACAAGCTCTAAGCCTCATCAGGCGCGACGAACAGCCACATGATAAGATATACTAGTAGTACAAATTACAAGTACTCCCGGTTCGGCTGTGCTAATAAATTCAACGCGGCTGCACGCTAGCTCAACGTCACAGGAAGGACATAGCTAGGCAGACACGCCTGTAATAGCTAGGTATCAATGCACATAACCCGGGTGCGTGCTCACATTTTCTTAGGCACACACGCCAGTAATAGCTAGGCTAGGCCTAGGCACTTCTCCGCTATTTGTCGCACGGGACAGCTGCTTGGCGGTTAACATGTGCACGCCGGTGCGCTGGCGTCTTCTGTCGATCAGCGATCGGTTTTAGTTCAGATGCAAGGTCCTACACGCTACTACGTACTGCGGGCCTCGACGGACTTCGCCGCGGCCGGGTTGCCGGTGAAGTCGGGAGGGATACACACGCAGGGGCCGAGCTGTGTCGTCGTGGAATGACCTGGACGCAAGGGTCGGGTCTCGCCAACAATGCGCGCACCATGTCTCATATGCTTCGGCTTCGCACGCGGTTCTGGCCGCAATTAACCCAACGGGTCAGTTGCAACGGCGTGCCATATCTGCCAATGATAAGTTTACTGCCACACGCCATCTGCCAACGACGGCAAGCCTTGCCCATCTCGGGGTGGCTCCGGAAGCAGATAACCAGGTGCTCCCAGTTTCTTAGGAAGACGCCAGCAATAGCTAGGCACCATTGATTTATCGGGCAGCATGGTTGTTGACCTTCATGCACCCGAGGTGCTGGTGCTAATCCATGCATATACTACATCACACAGCTGTGTCGATGTTGGTTTGCTGCTAAGCCATATAGCTTGCTTGTCCACGCTACTACTAGATCATCAGATCGACTTACACTTACTACGCTTGGCCGCGTCGTTCCGTGGAACACGCACGTACGCTTAGATGATGACCTGCTGGGTGCAGGCACGTCACAGGATGACAAGCTTGCTGGAACTGGAACGCGGGAAAAGCTACTAGTAGTGATCTAGTACAAGATATCTCAAAGGAGTTCTCTTCAAATCAAAATTAAAAAAAAACAAGATATCTCAAGGGTGCCCAATGTACGCATCCAGCTGGACCCGACACGGCGCGAGAGTGTCCAAACGGGTGCCACGGTTCTGAACAGGGGTGAAAACGGTGAGGATAATTTCTAAATCCGATCCGATTCGAAACCGTTATTTGAGGTTGTGGGGGAGTATTTGAGGTTTTTTTTTGTCGGATATGGATAATCCGAATCCGATCTCGGACGGATGTAGGATAGGTAATGGTATTGATAAAATTCGACGGATAACCGATAATTATAAATGGAATATTCGATGCTCATAATAGGATTATCCGATAATACTTTTGGCCTACAAAAATACACCACCTAATGCTATAAGCCTACCACTACCGGAAAACAGGAAATTGCCGTGTGCCGCAATCTTCGCCGTGTGCTTTCCTTCGGGCACACGGCGAAGTGAACGTTTGCCGTGTGCTATATTTGCAAACGCACGGCGAAGAACAGGCACACGGCAAAAGCGTCTTCGCCGTGAGCAAAACGACGGACACACGGCGAAGGGTCCTTATCGCCGTGTGCCAAATGCGTGGCACACGGCGAAAAAGACGGCCGTCTGCCACCGTCACCTTTGCCCCCTTTGCCGTGTGCCTCGGAAGGTGGGCACACGGCAGCTGTCCGTTTCTGCCGTGTGCTAGCCTTGGGCACACGGCGAAGATTAAACTTTTTTTTCATTTAGCCTCCCCAACTTTTTTTTCTAATGTTAGTAAATGGCTAGTACACTATGGATCGATTTGGAAGCTTTTTGTGATTTTTTCTATATTTATCTAATTTATGTTATCTAAAACAATTTTTTGGAATATAAGAAATTTAAAGTGGAAGTGCATAAAATAATAGACAACAGTGAGTGAAAAAATGACATTTATGATATTGAGACTACAATAAGACTACTCGATGAAGTTGTTTAGTTGTTTTTGTGAAATTTATCGTGTACGAGTGTTTGTAACGTGAAACTTACTCGATGAAGTTCCATACACATTATAAAACAAGAGATCAAGTTCATACATGCAAATGCATATTCGAATTATAAGTTCAATTCAAAACTCTCTTATATACACAATACACAATTACATGAAACCACATGAAATAACAAGTTTTTTTTTAGCTATTTTCGTACTAGTTTCACAATTTCAATGAAATAACATGCAATTATGTTATTTTAATTCTTATTAAATGATTATGAGCTATAATTACATGAAATAATTTGTTTTGGTGTGTGCCAACTTAATATTCATATGATTGAGGCCATATATTTGATTGGAAAAGAGTTTCAAATAATGATTTGGTGGGAAGAATAAAGTGGTAAGAAATTTTGCCGTGTGCTGCCAGGATAGCACACGGCAAAAGGGCCTCTTCGCCGTGTGCTGGGATTCCGAGACACACGGCAAAGACCCCGCCATGTGGGGTTGTGAGCTTTGCCGTGTGTCGTTCCGGGCAGCACACGGCAAAATTTTCCCATTCCCCGTATGCCTCGTTTTTTGGTACACGGCAAATCAAACGTAAACCTTTTCCAAAAAAAAAATCAGGACTCTTTTCTTTGCCGTGTGCTGGAGTCCTCGGCGCACGGCGAACACGTAGTTTGCCGTGTGCCGTGGATCTTGGCACACGGCGAACACGTAGTTTGCCGTGCGCCGTGGATCTGGGCACACGGCGAAAGATTGGACTTTACTCGCCGCGCGGGTCTCTTCTCTCTTCTCTCTTCTCTCACTCTAACTCTCTCACTCTCCTCGCGACCGTTGCCTCCGCCCGCCCCGCCCGGCCGCGCCCCGCCCGCACCGCGCTGGCCTGCCCGCGCCCGGCCGCTCCTCGCTCGCGCCTCGCCCGCGCCGCACCGGCCTGCCCGCGCCCCGGCCTGCCCGCGCCGCACCGGCCTGCCGGCGCCCGGCCTGCCCGCGCCGCAGGCTCCGGCCTGCCCGCGCCCGGCCTGCCCGCGCCGCACCGGCCTGCCGGCGCCCGGCCTGCCCGCGCCGCACCGGCCTGCCCGCGCCCCGGCCTGCCCGCGCCCGCGGCCCCGCCACCCCGTGCCGGCGTAGGACGCGGCCCGTGGCGCCGCCCCGTGCCCGCGGCCCCCGCGGCACCGGCCGGCGTAGGAGGCGGCCCGTGGCGCCGCCCTGGGACGCCCCGCGGCCCGGTCGCCACCCCAACACCCGCCGAGTAGGAGGCGGCCCGTGGCGCCGCCCGCGACGCCCCGCGCCCGGTGGTGCTGCCCCGCCCGTGCCCCGTGACGCAGCCCGGCGCCCCGACGCGGTGCTGCCCCGCCGCCCGCCGGCCACCCCGTCTAGACGCCATCCGAGCCGAACCTTCTTTCTACGCCACGGATAAGCAAAGGTTTGTAGGTAATCGAAGACATGGACTTTATGAATATGAATCGACCATCGTGTCGATGCTGTTTAGGGTAGGCCATCGTGAATTTGTTGTGGTTGTCGGCCATCGTGTCGATGGTTTTTTTGCAGGTTTTGAACCCTCATTGTTTAGGGTAGGTGCTGCCAAAATTTTTGTTGGACACTAATTTTTTTGTTTACTTTCTGCAGTGAGGCTTTGTAGAGAGGCGCCGTCCTTAACTCATCGCTTCGTTACGTAGTAAGGTGAGATAACAGGACCCCTCTTTTCATATAATGTTGTTAGGTCGCGTAACCTTGTTAGGCGTCTCCCGTTCGAAAGAGATACGGTTGAAAATATGTATTTGTTTGCATATGTACGACCGTATCCGTTTCGAATTGTCCACGTTTTTTGGACAGCCCGTGGATGTGTAGATGGGGTTAGTTTCCATGCTCCACCCTATCCGAGACGGTTTTCGGCATCACCCCCTGTTGTTCTCCGGATACACAATCTCCTTGATAGGACGTGTATTTGGAGAACAGCGGGGAGGTGCTGTCGAAATTCTGTTTCGGATAGGGGTGGAGTATGGAAGCTTACCCATCTACACATACTCGGTGGGATTAGGACCTATCTTTACCTATTAGGGCATGATAGGTATTGCGTAGCTGCATATGATTTCTATAACATCTATTGCGCTATGTTAAAGGATGGATAGTCGTGATTGGATGTACACGGGATGGCGGGGTAAGCGTGACTATACGAATGAGTTCATTTACAAGGTCCATGAATTCTTGAAAAAGGCATTTCAATCAGGACAGGGTAGAGCAATGTGCCCATGTGCCGGTGTGAGAACAAGACATATCAAACACAATTAAAAATGGGTCAACACATTTGCAATAATGGATTTATGGCAAACTACACCCGTTGGATCTGCCATGGTGAAGCCCATCGAGCTAGGGACGAGGTCGTGAGGCAACGCATCGCAGAATATGATTCCGATGCCGGATGTGGAGACATGTTAGATGATTTTCATCACGCCCACTTTGATGAAGGACCTAGCCATGTTGGGGAGGAGCCGCCGGAGCCTACCGCAAAAGCCTATTACGACATGTTGTCTTCGGCACAGAAACCATTTCACGACCATACGGATGTTTCTCAACCGGATGCTCGTCGGACGACTAATGGCTTTAAAATCTCAGCTTGGCATCGGCCGAGACGGCTTTGATAATATGTTGACGGTTTTTGGTAGCCTCGCTTCCGAGTGGTCACAATCTGCCGCGCAACATGTATGAGTCTCAAAAGCTCCTTCGTGCACTTAAGATGCCGTACGAGCAGATACATGTCCTGTCCTAACGGATGCGTCTTATTCAGGAAAGATAACTCGTAAAAAAATTATTGTCCTAAATGTAATTCCTCCAGGTTCATTGAGGTAGATTCTCGGTGATGGTCATAAGAGGCAACTCAAAATCCCCATGAAAATCCTACGGTACCTTCCATTCGTACCGAGGATTCAACGCCTTTACATGACCGAGGAGACCGCAAAACAGTATGACATGGCACAAAGAAGGCAAACGATACCGTCCCGAGAATATGGTACATCCAGCCGATGGTGAATCATGGAAGCATTTTGACAGGCAACATCCCGAAGAAGCCGAGGATCCTCGTAATGTACGGGTTGCACTCGGCGACGGATGGATTCAATCCTTATGGAATGTCATCTCGCCCCATACACTTGTTGGCCAGTTGTTTGTTATCCCTCTCAATCTCCCTCCCGGCATCATGTTTAAAGCACAAACCATATTCTTGTCGTTGATAATTCCCGGACATCCAGGGACTAAAATGAGTGTGTACATGGAGCCTTTGATCGATGAGTTGCTTGATGCTTGGAATGTTGGGGTATGGACATACGACGGGGCTAGAAAGAGGAACTTCAAAATGAAAGTGTGGTACATGTACTCCATGCATGACCATCCGGCATATGGAATTTTTCCTACTGGTGTGTTCACGGGAGGTTTCCATGTCCGGTATGCAAGTCGCTTGTCAAATTCTTTTGGTTGACGAATGGTGGCAAGTACGTTGCTTTTGACAAACACCGACAGTTCCTTACTATGGGTCATCCATTCGGACGGGACAAAAAGAACTTTACAAAAGGTGTGGTGGTTGAAGAACCCCCGCCACATATATTGACAAATGCCGAAATTCTTGAGCAATTAAACGCGCTCAAGGAAAAGGTCGGTGGTGGTTTTGAAGGATATGGTGAGGAGCATGCATGGACTCGGATTTCGGGTCCGTGGAGGCTGCCGTATATGATTGACATTCTTCTTCCACATATTTTAGATATGATGCATACCGAAAAGAATGTCGCCGAGGCACTTTGGGTTACAATCATGGACATTCTTGGTAAGACTAAGGACAACGTTAAGGCTAGAGTGGATCAAGCTAGCTTATGCAATAGACCAAAGCTCGACATTCCGTCTCCTAAAGACGGCAAAAGATGGAAAAAGCCTCCAGCCGATTTTGTATTAAAGAGGTACCAAAGAAAGGAAGTATTAGAATGGATGAAAACTTTAATGTTCCCCGACGGGTATGCAGCGAATTTGAGGAGGGGTGTGAACATAAGTACTATGCGAGTCAATGGGATGAAGAGTCATGACTACCACATATGGATTGAACGCCTTCTTCCAGCTCATGGTCCGAGGTTATCTTCCCGACCATGTGTGGCTAGTGCTTGCAGAGTTAAGCTATTTTTTTCGCACCCTTTGTGCTAAGGAGTTATCTCGAACCGTGATAGCAGAAATGGAAAAAATGGCTCCCGTGTTGCTTTGTAAGCTGGAGAAGATCTTTCCCCCGGCTTTTTTAACCCGATGGAGCATATGATTTTGCATCTCCCGCATGAGGCACGAATGTGTGGACCTCGTGCATGGTCGTTGGTGCTATTCAATTGAGAGACAATTAAAGGTTCTTCGAACCAAATGTAGAAACAAGTGCAAAATTGAAGCCTCCATGGCAGAGGCATATTGTAGTGAAGAGGTGTCAAACTTCACATCAAAATACTATGCCGAGACCCTTCCAAGCGTGCACAATCCACCCCCTCGTTACAATGCTAACGAAAATGATTGCAATCTCAGCCTATTCGTAGGGCAACTTGGAAGTGCAAGTGGTGGGACTCCTAAGACCTTGAAACATGAAGAGTTCCGCACTATCATGTTGTATGTGTTGACCAACCTTTCGAAGTGCAGCCATACTTACAGTAAGTTGATATTGCACTATAGTATTTATAACGTATAGTCACTAATATGCATCTAACTTCTCTCGATTTTCTTTTGTATAGAGAATTTACTCAACAATTCTCGCAGAGAAATAGGGCACCGACTCCTCAAGATGTTGATGCCCTTCTTAAAAAGGGCGCGGGTCGTGGAATGCCGGATTTCATTTCTTGGTTCAAACAAAAGAGCCGAAATGATGCGTCAATGACTCGCCGAGCTGAGACAGATAGCAAATGGATGTGAATATAGGGTAATGTCGTACAACGCCTATGACGTAAATGGATATCGTTTTCACACTAAAAGATACGATGAAAGTCGGGCCAATCGGAGGACAACAAATTTCCAAGTTTGTACGAAAGCCGATGATGGGGTCGAGTACTATGGAATAATTGAAGAAATATACGAACTCTCATTCATTGGTCGCAAACCTCTCGAAGCCTCGTCGTATTCAAATGTCATTGGTTTGATCCTAACCAAGTACGACGGACACCTAGTATTGGACTAGTTGAAATTCGACAATCATCCGTCTATGCAGGAGACGATGTCTATATTGTGGCTCAACAAGCAACGCAAGTGTATTATCTCTCATACCCGTGCAAAACCGACGAACGTCTTCTAGGGTGGGACGTTGTGCACGAGGTATCGCCACACGGTAGACTACCCGTCCCAAATAATGAAGATTACAATATGGACCCTAAAACATATGACGGAGAATTCTTTCAAGAAGTTGGGTTACAAGGGCGTTTTGAGATAGACCTAACCGGAGCAATGGAAATGGAAGTAGACGAGGATAATGAAAGGGTTGATGTCCAGGATGATGAAAGAGGTGATGACGAGGACATCGGAGATGTAGTTTCCAATCCGAAGGACTTAAAATTACTTGAGAATTTACAATTAGGCATTCATGAGGTCATTCCTCCGCCGAGCATGTGCCGAATGTGATCTCGACATGTATGATAGTGATGATCGGTCGGACGATCCAATTAATCCCGATTGGGATGATTATTTCTAATAAATGTAAGCTACTATTATGTCTTAAATAATATATTTCTTTATATGTATGTTTCTAATTATGTCTTACTTATTTCGAGTGACCGGACAAAGATGGTGGGAGGTGTGCCGCAGCGACAGTGCACGTCCGTTTGGAGGAGACAGATGCCGGACTCGGATGTACCACTCGGGTCCACACGAGGTTTGGGTCGGGGGAAGGGTGGTCCCAAGGGCAGCGGGAGCAGTCGCTCTAAGTGCACCGGGAGCGGTGGCACTAAGGGTCGAGTGACTCGGAGTAGGTCCGTAGCACCACCTTCCCGCCGGAGGCAGAGGAGGAGGAGGGGGAGGAGGAGGAGGAGGGGGAGGAGGAGGAGGGGGCTCGGAGGAGGGGGAGGGCAGGAGGGAGAGTCGGAGGAGGGGGACGGGCAGGAGGGTGAGGATGAGGGTGAGGGTGGGGAGGAGGAAGAGGGGGAGCAGGCGGAGCAGCAGCCTCATCGTGTGGCTGCGGGGTCCTACGAGACTCCCCGACGGGCCGATACCTTTGTCCACGCGACCGGTTATTCGACCGAGTAATGCCATCGTAAGTAACTTCTAACTACTTCCTTCATTTGATAATGTGAAAATCTTTATTAATATGTAACTAATATTTTTTTTAATCACTTTTCGCAGGAGTTGGAAATTGATCACCCCGGGTAGTCATAAACGCAAGGTGAACGCCGTCCTTGGTGCTTTGGTCGAGCGGCACTTCCCAGGTCAGGTTCACATTGGTGAAAGGTACGAGCCGGCGTGGACTTGGGAGCACTACCGCGTCGCCACCGAGCAAATTGACGCATTCAACGGGTGCTCCGTCAACAAGGCGGATCGAGTGGTGTCGGAATTGTGGGTAAGTCTTTCTCGCTCTACACTTTTGATTCATTCCATTCATTGTACACTTATGCAATAAAAACTAAACAAATTATGTCTACATGCAGGATTTCTACACTTGTGAGCCGGGCTACGAGGAGATGGCTAAGGTTGTGGCTAACAACCGATGTCGGAAGCTCGTGAAGGACATGCACTACGAGGCACAAGTTCGGTGCGTTATTAACTACTATGGCCATATCCTTCGTAAGAAGATAACCAAAGATGCGGCTAGGACTCGTGAAGCTCACACGGGAGCAATACTTGCAGGTAAATATAGATTTATCTCCGATTTAATGCATTGCTTCATTTGATTTTTTGACGTCTCTCATCTGTCCCGTGTAGGTGCCGGCGCCGTGGTGTCGTAATGACGACTTGTGCTGGGAACGCATAGTGGACAAGTGGTTCTCACCCGAGTGGGAGGAGATGCACAACGCCGGCCGAGTCCGGCGTGCGTTGATGCCTGGTCCATCTCACCACCAAGGCAGCCTTAGCAACGAGGAGTACAGGGCTCGATGGGTATGCAGAGTCATTTATTTGTTTTATCTCATAATTATGTATAAATACTAATGAACTTGTTATTTTGTTTGCGATCCCGGTCACATGGAGGCGCCGAGTGTCCCGAGTTCGTGGGCTGGGCTATGGCCCACCGGAAGAAGGCTACTCGGGCCAGCTACGACCCCGAAAACCCTCCTTCGGCTTACAGCAACCCCTCCGTCTACTCCCGTATCACTGCATATACGGAGGTGGGTAAGCAACTCTATGGCTCGAGTGGGATCCGACCGTCCATCCTATTGATGCTGAGGTGGCCATGAGGGCGGGAGGAGGCAAGAAGCATGGCCGGTTGATCATAGGCGACGGCACCGTGGACACGAGCAGTTGCCCCACCCTCTCGCAGATTCGGGCGAGGGACCCAGCCACTGCCCCGCCTATACGTCCACGCCGGATCGTAGCGAGCTGCAAGTGCGAGAGACTTGAGGTTATTTCTGCTTCACTAAACAATTATTCAATTTCTAATCATGTATTATCACTGCATTGTAACAGTTTAATGGAAACTTTTGTAGGCCGAGCTCGCCGAAGAGAGAAGGCAGCGACAGGAGGAATCGGCGCGACAACGAGGGGATATGGCCAACTTGTATGCTTACATTGCCCAAATGCAAGCTGAGTTGGCAGCAGGACGACCACCGCCACTCGCCTCCAACTATGTCTCATATGTTTCCGATCACTCCTCGGGTAATCAAGAAACATTGGTCAATTTATAATTACTTAGAGACTAAGATAACCTAGAGAATTAGATATTGTAGAAACTTACAATCTTAACTAAAATGAGTATTCTCTCGGTTTGCAAACTTTTCTACTTTTTGCAGAACCTATCGGCGGCATCGAATGCCTCGGTGAACATGTCACCTACGATGCCCCCGCAGCAGTTGTTCCCACAAGTGCCGCCGTTCGAGCCCTCACCTCTCGGCCCACCGTCGTTCGAGCCACCACCCTTCGACCCACATCCGTGAAATCATGGTTTGTTGTACTCGTTGACGGTCTATGAATGTTATATGTATTGTTTGTGACAATATTTGTGATGTTGTGAGACAAACGGATGATATGTGTTTTATTTGAGATATATGTGTTGTGCGGTGATATGTGCGATGAATTGATGATGATGTGATATATTTCTACTGTGTTTGTATTTGAAATGTTAAATGAGGTATCCGGGGCTAAAAAAACAGAAAAAAATCTGGATGCAGATGGTTGTTTTGCCGTGTGCCGGAGGCCCGGCACACGGCGAAGTGACCATACTGGGAATTCGTATTGGTCGCTTTGCCGTGTGCCGGACGCAGCACACGGCAAAGTGACCAAAACTTCGCCGTGTGCCGGGCGGTCGGGCACACGGCAAAGGGCCGAGCCTTCGCCGTGTGCCGGGGTCGGGCACACGGCAAAAGGCCGAGCCTTCGCCGTGTGCCGGGCGATCGGGCACACGGCGAAGGTGACGTTCCTTCACCGTGTGCTACTCCGTCGGCACACGGCGAAGGTGACGTGACGGCACTGTTACCTTTGCCGTGTGCTGAACGTGGCACACGGCAAAGTCTTCGCCGTGAGCCCGTGCTATGGCACACGGCGAAGGCTGATTTGCCGTCTAAGCCATTCGCCGTCGAACCTTCGCCGTAGGCCACCGACGGCAATACTGTTTGCCGTGTGTTTTCCGGCCTTCGCCGTGTGCCGCAGGCACACGGCGAATTTTCGTTTTCCGGTAGTGTACAAGGCTAAAACCCAACCGGCCAGTCCATTTATGTAATTATGTGAATCGCGGGCCATAATAATACTTTGCTATATATATTATTTTATTTTATACACTTTTTGCGTATAATACGGATCGGGTTGTGTGGTATTTTGCTTGACTGAAATCAATTCTTTACACATGCTCTGCATATATTTTGAAAATTTTTAATAAGCATATATTTCTTTAGTGAAAGATGTATTATATCCGCTAATTTTAAGTCCGCTTCCGATCCGTCTCCGCCCGAATCCGTACCATCTCCGACTTTCGAAAAATCCGTATTTGAATCCATATCCGTATATTATCTCCTTATATTATCCGCACCGCTCCGAATCCGATAAACAAATAAGGATTAGGATATGGAAAAGACATTATCCGATCCGATCCGATCCGATCCGCTCCGCTTTCATCTCTAGTTCTGAACGGTACGGGCGAAAAAAGCATGGCCCACGTTAACTATCAATACAGGTACGTTTGATAAAAAAAAATTCCCTACGGCCGAAAGAACCGCATTAACCGTGCCGGGCCGAGCCATCAGCCACGGAAGCGACGGCACGACGCTCCGGACATGAATGAAATACAACGCGCCGTGACGTGATTAGAGAGGCCAAAATTTTCGAGATTCGGCCTGGACCGACCCAGTTAATCGGCCCATTTTGTCTAAAAAATAAAATTAATCGGCCCATTTTGAGTTCTGCGCTAAGCAACTGCTAACTCCTCTCTCAAAAAAAGCAGCTGCTAACTGGAGAAGGCGGTGTTTCTAATATAGTAGAAAAAAACGGAGAAGGCGGTGGCGCTGGCGCCGTCTTTTCTTCTCGTACAAACGCACACCATTCCACTGCCTGCGATTTCGTTTGCATCCAATCCCCATTCCGCGAGAGCAAACATCCCGAATTCTCTCGATCCTGATAGCCGAATTCTCTCAATCTTGGTGCCTTCTCATAGTGCTCGATCGATCCCAAAATTCCATCTCGCGCTATGGTGTTCGCTCGCTCGCTCAAGCTAGCAGGACTACGGCGTCAACAGTTGAAGCGATATTCGATCTGATCCGATATTCGAAGCCGGATGACTACGGCGTCAACAGTTAGAAGCGACGACTGAATCGCGGCCTCAGCAAGCGGCTCCCCGGAGCCGGAGGCCGGACACCATCCGCCTGCTAGATCCGCCTGGTACGGTGGTGGCTGCGCTGCGAATTGTTTGGAAGGAGATCCGATGGGGCTACCGCTACCCGACGACACTCTCGCAGACGTGCTCCGCTGCCTCCCGCCACGCAGCCTCGCCGCCTCGCGGTGCGTGTGCAAGGCGTGGCGTGACATCGTCGACGGCCGGGGCCTGCTGCTCCCACACCTCCTGCCCCACTCGATGCACGGCATCTTCCTGATGTACCATGATCTTGATTTCCCGGCCTTCCTCTCCCGCCCCTCCGCGCAGCCCGAGATCTTGGACAAGCTCGACTTGTATCGTCCTCACCCAAACCCGGACCTGTACAGCTTCACCACCATCCAGGACCATCGCAATGGCCTCCTACTTTATCAAGACCAGCGGGGGATGCACGTGGCCAACCCCATCACGCAGCAGCGGGCACAGTTGCCCCCGGCACCACGCTTTGGGCCTGATCCCTGGAACGTGGGGAACCTTTTGTTTGATCCCATGGAGTCTTCGCACTATGAGGTGTTGCTTGTTCCTAATGATCGATGGACAGAAGAGATGGACAAGGAGATACGGCAGCAGCCGATGGACAAGTCCGAAGACTGGCCAGCATCCATTTGGGTGTTGTGTGTGTTTTCATCACGCACATGGCAGTGGGAGGAGAGGTCTTTTGTCCGAGAAGGTGATGAGACCACAAAGATGGTTTTGAACAAGATTAGCGACCCGCTGTGGCGGGCCTCCAGCGCTTACTGGCGGGGTGCATTCTTCGTGCAGTGCAGTAATGGCTATGCTATTCTAAGGTATGCACTCTATAATTCAGATGTGCTACTACAATCCAATGCAATGGTATTGATTTATGAATTAATCCTCATGCCTGTATATATGATATATGAATAGTATGATTTACAATATTTGGATTATATGATATGTAAAGACCACCTCTCTTTCTCACAATTCATGTTCACCTGCGCAGTTGCATCTATCTGTTTCCCTATACTGTTCTACTTAAAAAAGTTTAATCAACTCCACCAGTTATTTAATGTTTGTCAATGATTTGATATTTTGCAGAATATCCCTGTCAAATGATAAATATCGAGTGATTGATGTGCCGGCAGGTTTTAGAGTTATTACAGGATATAACAGACCTTATCTAGGACAGTCAAGGGAAGGGGTCTGTTGTGCATCGTTTGATGACTGGAGCAAGCTTCACATTTGGATCCTTGATGAATCGTGTGGTAAGATAGAATGGGTGTTGAAGCATAATACAGACATTGGGCACAATATATCGCGTGTAATGCACTGTTGTAAAGAAATGGAGGGACCTTGGACTTTACAGGATGCTAACAGTGCTATATATTATGGAGAGGATGTTAACAACAATGTTGAAGACTATGGAGAGGATGTTAACAGTAATGAAGATGACAGTAACAATTCTGAAGACTCTGGAAAAGATGTTAGCAGCGATGAGGATGATGATAATGCACTTGTGAAGTGTAAATTTGAATGGGACTCCGACAACGATAATATTATCGATAAGGAATATGAGGATGATCAGCCCTATAGAGGACTTATCAGTTTCCTTGGATTTCATCCGTACAAAGATGTTGTCTTCTTAAATGTTTCACTGGAGAGAGCAGTGGCTTATCACTTGAATACCTGCACAATTCAGGATTTGGGTGAAATATGCCCCAAATACTATTATGGTTCTTGTTCATGTGTAGTATCATCTTTTGTGTACACACCATGTTTGATAGCAGAGTTCCCTGAAAACAAATTGGAAACCCATGTTGAAGAATAGAGTTTTTATTTTGAACTGTTGAGCCCGGAAGCATATGGAATCCCAGATACTGCCATTTTACTCTTGTTGGAGTCCATGTGTTATTGTTATTTTTATAGCTTTGACAAGAGCATACTATTCAATGGAGAAGAGCTATTCTCCATTGAACCTTTTTATGAGCCTGAACTCATATATCCATATAACCGCATATCATGTCAGTTGGACAGGAGACTTATCACTCGAGTCGGATGTATATCATTTTCCTTTGTGAAGTAAGCAATGTTATTAGAACTCAAGATATTGTTATTCAGCTTGGTATTCATCTGATTCGACTGTATGGTATCCAAGGACAGCTACACGGAGTTCCAGAAGTCTCTCCTCGACGAGCTCAAGACAGCCGGGAGGTGCGCAACATCCCGGTCATGGTCGAGCATATGGGGAAGACCAACCCGCCGCCGCGATGGATTCTCCTCCGGCTCACCGGAAGCACCAACCACGACGACACCACGTTGGCGGTGAGGAACGACAACATTTACCTCACCGCCTTCAACAACAGTGAGGGAACATGGTTCTCCTTCAAGGATTTCCAGAATATCGTGCCAGGATCCACCCTTCTTCCCAAGCCGCTCACCGAGACCTACGGTGGTCTCATTGGCGGCCACAAAAAGTTGATCAACTACGACATGGGCACCCTGGCCGTCCTCGAATCGGTTAGGAACCTGTCCATGTACAAGTTGTCCAGCCACAGCGACACGAACGCCAAGCTCGGGGTGAGCCTGGCCAGGCTCTGTGTCATAATCGCAGAGTCTGCCAGGTTCAATCGGATTTACTCGACGATCCAAAAGGGTGCCCGGCTGAACGACGAGGAGACATGCTTAGGGTGTGTTCGTTTCCTCGCCTCTAAAATTTAGCACTGTCAAATCAAAGAGAATCTTATTATTTATGAATATTTCGATCAATTTAATGATAAAACCCTATTGACAGATTGGTGCTAATTTTCGAGATGAATCTAATGAGCTTAATTAATCTATATTTTGCTAAAGTGATGCTACAGTAACCGTCTTCTAATCACGACTTAATTAACCTCATTAGATTCGTCTCAGTAAATTAGTCTAGGGGCCTGTAATTTATTTTATAATTAAACTTTATTTAATACTCTTAAATAATAAGATTCTTTTTGATGTGACAGCTCTAAAATTTAGACCCCAGAAAACAAACACACCCTTACTCATGATCTGGGCTAAGATGTCCTGAGCCTTTCTTGACTGGGACAAGATAAAGAAGTGGAAGATCATTGACGACTTGAAGAAGTGCAAGATTCTGACACCTGAAGGCACGGAGAAGGCTCTCCGCTTGGTCATCTGGGCCAAGGGACACCATTTTGATTCTGCTGCCTGAGCCTGTTCCTGTTCCTCTCAATCTGAATGTTCATGTCTCTGTTTCTGAACTGAATCTGAAGATCAAATAAAATTAGCTGTGTGACCCGACATGCATCATCATTCTATGGATGGAAAGTCAATAAGTAAACTGATTTGTTTTTGCTCTCGCTCCTCTGTCACCGTTACTGTTTGGTGTACACTGAACAGCGACTGGGACACGAATGCGCGCGCGTTCGACTGCGGATCGGACTGCGCGACCTCGTCCATGGTTGGGCATGCGTTTTGTAATGCGTGTGTCAGCGGCGCTGATGAGCGACCGAATAACAGGTTCCCGGCGAGGACGCCTAGTCCGCGCCGCGGAGGAGGAGACAGATGCTCGTGCCAACGAAAGAAGTGACGACGATGGCATGGCCGATCCCGTAAAATTTCAATTTGGAGATGGTCTCGCCTTCAGTTCAGAGGCCGTTCCCTGTTGTCAGATTTCGGTCAGGTAGCTACTAGCTAGACTTGTGTAGCTAGCGTCTGTTTTCAGAGTTTCAGTTAGTTTTCAGTTGGCCCACTCCTAGTCTTTTGGGCGTCCCAATCGTAAGGGGTTTTTAATTATTAAGGTTGTTGTTATGGATGAGTGACGTCTGTTGGTCATGTGCTACTCCCTCTATCCCTAAATGTAGGACGTTTTGGAGTTTGAATTTTTCCCTAAATATAGGGCGTTTTACAGATAAGATAAAGTCCGGGATTGGTGGGAGAGTTAATGAATGGGTGGATGAAGGTAAAAATGAAGGGTATATTAGTCTTTTAACACATTGACTAATTTCGTGTTTGAATGCTTGAAAGCCCTACATTTAGGGACGGAGGGAGTACAAGCTAGGGACCGAATACATGAGCATGTATCGTATTCAGTAATCACACATTACTACTGCTTGTCCCATCTCTCTGAAGTCAAAAATCTTTTCCAACTGAACAGTGGATTACTAAATCAGCCAATTTAAGTAGGATCCAATTAAGTATCAGCTAATAACGAATAGAATGTTGGAACGAATAGTCAGCTATCAGCCAGCCTTTCTATTCATTCCAACCATTTAGAACAGGGTAGCATGGTGAAAAGTCTATGGTTATGTAAATTGGTCAGTTTTGTTCTAATTCCGATGATATAAACAACTGTAGTGACCATGCTTGAATTATAACTAGTAGAAAGTTGAGCAGGCTAGAGCTATTTTCTTTTCGAAAAGGGGTAGGAGCAGCCTAGAACTCTCTCTCTCTCTCTCTCTCTCTCTCTCTCTCTCTCTCTCTCTCTCTCTCTCTCTCTTACGAAAGAGAATGACACAACACAAGTATGTAAATCTGCAGAAATAACCCCTTAGTTGCATTATCCATCAATCAATGATGCGTGTTTGAGTAAATAAATATATTTGGTGGTTCAAGTTTAGATAATTTAATATCATGTGTAACTAGAAATTGAAAATATTTTTATATCTGATTGTAACATAGAGACGTAATCGCATGTGTTAAGACTGTTAGCTGATAAGCCATTAATCGGAAAAATGAATCATCAATGTAATCTATTTCGAGAAAAGAAGTTGAATGGAATTTGTCAGTTTTTTCATATAATTTCTACGGCACTCTCATCGAGTCTTTTTCTTTTGGAGGGCAAGACCATAGAGCTTTATTAATCAAAATCAGGATTACAGTCCTCAATTACAATACTTCCCAGCCAAGGTGGGGTACGGTGTTGCCTGAAAAATACAAGAAATTAAGACTCTGAGATAGCATTTTCACACAGCTGTGAGCTACCGAAATTGCCTCTCATCGCACAAAGGAAATACCGATAGAAGCAAAGGACCTGCCTAGCTCTACGACTTCCTGTTTCAAACCAGTGATTTCTGATCGATCTTCAGCGTCTGACTGTAAGCTTTTAGCGAGTGAGTGATTATGAACTTCCTTCCACCCGTCAAAAGCTGGCCAAGCTCATCTCTGATGATCATGCCAGACGCCCTATTACCCAGTTCTGAGTAGAAAGCTCCATGATCGATCCGTGTTCACTTGAACCCACCCTCGATATGGCGGATTCCACCTTTCTCTAGGTTTACTGGTGGCCGGGGGCCGATCGATTTCCAGGGACAGCATCCCTTCCAGCATTTTCGAAACATGTGCATCAGATTACCAGTTCCTAGATCCATGGTGTCTCGCGTTCCGCCCTGACCAGAGTGGCCAAGCGCCACACACCAGAACACTCGCCTCATCAGATCGCATTTCATGATTTGCCAGAATATCACGTGCCCAAGTTAGTGGATGAAGGTTCGACATCTTCACTCCTGTGATCATCTTGACGGCATCCCAGAATCGACGGGCATACTACACTCGAGGACCACATGGTACAAGGATTCAGAATCATTACCACAAGCTTCTCAATGTCCTTCCTTTGAGATGTGATGCCTCTTCAGTTCCGCCTTAGTGGACATGTAATTGTTCAGGACTCGCTACCAAAGTATACAAACCTTTGGTGGCACTTTCATTTTCCAAAGGACCTTCCACCGATGCTTATCCTCAGATGCAGTGTGCACTCTCTAGCCATATAGCGCTTCTCCTGATCTTGCTTCAGTATCCGGTATGCTGAGCATACCGTATAGGCGCCATGTTTCTCACAAGCCCATGCCCAATTATCGGAATCCCAACATGTAGCTAGTTTCATCCTCAAAATCTTCTCTACGTCCATCACAATGAAGGATTGTTGGATCAGCGGTGTGTTGTGTTCCATGGTTAGAATAATTCATCTACTTTCGTAACATGTGCCTCATCAAGACAAACTCTCGGTTTCAATCCAGTAATCCCTTGTATTTAGTTGTCCTCACAGATCTATCCTTGATAGAGTTGTCCGGCCTGACACACTTCACAATACCGCGCCATAACACGTCTCATCCATACACTAAAGCCTTCCAGACGAGCTATTTCGTTTCCTGGAAGCCGTCAGAAAATCCTCAGTCGGCTACTATTTATCTTTATAAGAACCTATGCACAAAGCCACAAAGAGAGTCCGGCCGTGTCAATAACTTCCATCCTTACTTGCCTGGCTTTATCGAAGAGTTGGAGATGATGGTTGAGATGGAGACCGGCCCGGGATGGGGAGCGCTCTCCTCCCAGGCTAGCAACCTCAACTCACCACGCACGCCGGCAGCCGTCCCAACTCCGGCTACTACCGTGCCGTCCCCCCAACCCCCACGCCACACACCGCTCACGCTGGCAGCCAGCCCGGCTCCGGCGACCACTGCGCCGTCCCCTCATTCCCCACGCCTCACCCTGTCACCGCCCCGGATTCCGCACAGCCCAGCCCCAAGCCTTGACCAGGTGGACTACAGCTACTCTCCAAGCCGCTGCAGATCCAGTACCGGCCAAGAAGACGGAGACAAGGCACTAGACTTCAAGGCGGCGCTGCTTTCGAAGCCAGCACCCAACCCACCACTTCAAGATGCTACTGGTTTTCAGGACGCTCTCTCCCCACCGAGGAGTAAAGGCAAGTCTCCCTTTAATCAATCTGGTCACCTGCTGAGGCCAAGGTTGAAGTCCATCCTGCTAGTGCCGGAAAGGAGCTCGCGCCGTGAAGCCTTTCCCCTCGGAGCTCCCGCCAGACCGCTCCCGTGAAAGTCTGGCGCCCGGTGTTAAAGCAGCCCGACGAGGAAGCAAATCCTGGCCACGACAGCCATGGCTGGCAGGAGGTCCGTCGCAAGAGTTGGAGGAAGAAGGAAACTGCGCCACCGCCCGCACTGCGCCGCCCGGTGCACGCGCGCCTGGGGCAGCCCGCAGCGCAACGGCCATCAGCCTTTACTCGCCTCGGCAGCTCCATCCCGGAGCTCTTCAAAAGGCGAGTCAGGGGTCGATGCTTCAAGTGCTTCGCCTCTGACCACCTCGTCGCCGCTTGCCGTGACCCGCCCCGCTGCCTCCTCTGCTTCAATTCCGGCCACCGCGCTCGCTACTGCAAAGCACCACCGCGACGCGCCTCCCAATCCGCCACAACACCGCCACTGCCACCTCCTAGCGCTGAGGATTTCCCACCTCTCCGGCCGTCCAACAACATGCCACCCACTCGCCGTTTTCCGGAAGGGCACCCGCAACGCCGAGCCAGCAGAGTTATCGCCTGTGCACCATACAGTGCAGCCGTGGCGGAGGAAGAAAAGAAGTATAGCACGCGCGCTGCCATTGCAGTGGTCGTGTGCGCGGACGAACGCTCGTACCCCACCCGCGAGCACCTCCGCAAGGAGGTGAGTGAGCAGCTGCTCATTCCAGGGGAGGACATGGAGATTTCCTCCTTCCGACCACATGGCTACCTCGTCCTCTTCTCCGACCACCGGCTGCGGGACCATGCCATTGGGTATGCCAGGGAGTCGACTTCGACGGCGCAAAAGCGCATTTCCTCCCCTGGACGAGTGTGGCGAACGCGGAGGCGGGCTCCCTGCCTTTCCAGGTCCGCCTCTGCATTGAAGGTCTCCCGCCTCACGCCAGGCAGCGAGAGACACTCATGCCACTCTTCGACCCGGATACGGAGTTCGAGTGCTTCGATCCGCCGGCCTCGCGCAAGGAAGAAGACTGCTGCTGCCTAAAGGTCTGGACCGGCAATCCAAACGGCTTTGCCAAGGAGGGACACCTCCGCATCCCGCAGCCGGTGCACCGGGGCCACCATCGACAACCGCGGCAGGGCCCAATCCCCGTCCTCGGTCACGAGATCATCATTCACGTCGACTACATCCTCGACTTCTCGCCGCCCCCGTCCTCGAGCGTGCCATGGCCCAGGCGCTCCAGCTGGGTCTGGGCGCTCGGCCTCCGCGACGACAACACCATGCCGCACAGAGGGCCTAAAGGGCGCTCCGTGCGCGACCGTTCCGGAGGTCCCAAGCGCGACCGATCTCCCCAGGGTCGGGAACTATGGGGCACGACAACTGGTCAACCGGCGAGGAGCGCCGGCGACGTGCCGATGGACGCAACGGAACGGATGGGCGGTACCCGGACAACGGTGCCTCCTCCGCCAGTGGGGCGCCATACTGCGGCTACACGGCAGGTGGTTGGGCCACTGATGCTGTGGAGGTCCACCGGCACAAACCAACAATGGGCTGCAGCAGCTCTGCCACGCGTGCCCGCCAAGCTTTGGAGCTTTCTCCAAGGACAGCAGGGCTGCAAGCGTCACCATCCCCAGCACAGCTCACATGTTTTGACATGCGCTCTGTGCAAGAGGCGCTCCCCTTTGACTGTGACCCTATGCTGCTGGAGTACGCCTTACCACCGATGGTTTGCCTTCCTGAAGAAGCTTGCCAGCCCAACCGCTGCTGGGCCGAGCAAGCCCATCGCGCGCAAGATGCCTACTTCGTGCAACAAGCTGCATGGGGCGCCAGCTCCTCTCTTCAGGTCAACCACGACCACGGCCCACCAGAGTGCTCCGAAGGCCTGGTTGCACCAGGCAGCCCAGCTCTCATAGCACCAGGTGCCCCACCCTCCCTGGACGCTGATGCGGAGCACACATGCCTGCCACAGGGGCTGCTGGACTCCCCTCCGCGTAACGGAGAGGCCGCGGAAGTCCCTGCAACTCCGATCGGGCACTTCATCAACAACTTCACCACTCAGCCAACGGAGGCGACCTTGCCTCTCCCGCAGGCACTGCTGACGCCCGCGGCAGTCACCACTGCCACAGAGAAGCAACGTCGCTGTAGCGAGCGCCAACGCTTGGCGCAGCAGACAGGAGGCATTATTGCCGGTGACCCGGCCAGCCGGGCACTGGCGGTGCAGATCAAGAAATGGACTGGCAAGGCACCACCAACGCAGCTGGTCAACGCCAAGAAGAAGAGCTGCCTCGCCAAGTACACCGGAGACGATCCAGCGCAAGCTCAGGCCGCCCTGGACGATCTCCTGCCAGCGGCCAAGGGCGAACACTAGGTCCATGGATTACACAACCTCTACGAAACGTCTCTGCGGGCAACTGCTAGGTTTGCTCATCTGCCACTGCAGTCTGTCGTGCCTCAGTTCAATGTGTCAATGTTGTTCGCCATGGTTCAGTTCGATGTATCAATGTTGTTTGTCTTCGGTCAGTTCAGTAGCAAAGCGGTCAAGCAAGTTTCAATCTGTCATGTTAGTGTTTTGGTTACTCAAAGTGTTGTCTGTGTTCTCCAATGATTAGTGACCAAAACTGCATTATTTTCAATTGGAATGTCAGGGGCCTGAACAGCCCAGCACGAAAACAAGTTGTCAAGGATCTAGTCGCTGATCATAAAGGAACAATAATTTGTTTACAAGAAACCAAACTATCCATAGTGGATGATGCAACAATCGGGGCAACTTTGGGCTCCCAATTTCTAGGAAATTATGCAGCAATCCAGGCTAATGGGGTAAGAGGTGGTGTCATCATTGCGTGCTCTCAGGATCACTATGAGCTGCAGAGCGTCGATGTCAGGCAGTATTGTATCTCTGCAACTATAAAACGGAAGGCAGATAATGGAATGTGGAGCATCACAGGAGTGTACGGCCCGCAAGGGGACAGCGACAAGCTACAATTCCTAGCAGAAATAAGAGAAGTCAAGCAACAAGTTTTGGATAAATGGGTCATCCTGGGAGATTTCAACATGATATACAGGGCATGTGACAAAAACAACACCAGGATCAACCACAGACTAATGAACAGCTTTAAATTCATCTTGGATGACCTAGAGCTGAAAGAGTTATATATGCATGGGCGCCAGTTCACGTGGACAAGCCAAACAGACAACCCAACTCAGACTAAAATTGATCATGTATTCTGTACAAGAAACTGGGAGCTTGACCACCCAGATTGCTATCTACAGGCTATTGGAACGTCATGCTCAGACCACTGCCCGATGGTGCTAACATGCACACCTTTCCACCGCCGATACAGGGGATTCCGATTTGAGAGTTTTTGGCTCAAACAACAGGGATTCCTCGAGCTAGTCAAGGCAATATGGGACAGACCTATAACATCATACAGCAAGGCACGTACCCTCCACATCAAGCTCTGCAGGCTAGCGAAGGCACTAAAAACATGGGGGCGACGACGTATGGACGAGATCAAACAGCAAGCTGTCCTGGCAGAACAAGTGGTGCTGCACCTAGACCAGGTACAAGAGCAACGACAACTTTCAGAGGATGAGATATCCTTGCGCAAGCTTGCAAAACAAAGAATTATGGGTCTGGCAGCGCTCAGACGAGTTAAGATCAGACAAAGGTCGAGACTTACCACCATACGGGTCGGTGACGCCAACTCCAGACTATTCCACCTCAGGGCAAACGGCCGCCGGAGGAAGAACCACATACCAGCACTGCAACACCAGGGCATCATGCACACCACACATGACAGCAAAAAGGTTGTTCTCCACACCCACTTCTCCCAGGTTTTGGGATCCATCACACAGCGGGAACAGACGCTTAATTGGGACTCACTGGACATGCAACACCACGACCTAAGCCAACTTGAAACTGACATCACCGTCCAGGAAATAAAGTCAGCAGTCATGAGTGCACCCTCAGAAAAAGCTCCGGGCCCGGATGGATACATAGGAGGTTTTTTCAAAGTAGCATGGGACATCATCAAACATGACATGGTGGCTGCAATACAAGAGATTTTCGATCGTCGTGCAGGATGCTGGAATCTACTCAACTCTGCCAATATCACATTAATACCGAAAAAGGAGAATGCAAGTCAGGTTGGAGACTACGGACCGATCAGCCTCATGCACAGTGTAGCAAAAATCTTGGGGAAAATACTGGCAAACAGATTAGCCCCACAACTTGATTCATTGGTATCCCACAGCCAGAGTGCTTTCATTAAAGGCAGGTGCATCCAGGATAACTTCCAATATGTTCATGGAGCCGTCCAACATTTTCACAAAGCCAAGACACCGATGTTGCTACTAAAACTAGACATTGCAAAAGCTTTCGACATGGTACGTTGGGAATACCTGCTTGAGGTAATGCAACAATTGGGCTTCGGTCAGCGTTGGAGGGACATCATCTCCCTACTCCGGGCAACATCCACCTCCGAATTCTCCTTAATGGAGAACCAGGGCAACCGGTACAACACCGCAGGGGACTTCGGCAGGGGGACCCACTCTCACCCATGTTGTTCATTCCGGCTATGGATCCATTGCAACAAATACTACAGACAAGCAACAACACAGGGACTGCTCACACCTATTGGGGATAGCACAGTCAAACTACGCACCAGCCTCTACGCAGATGATGTTGCCCTATTTGTGCGGCCCATTGCAAGTGATATCTCCAACCTGCAACAAATATTGCAACGTTTTGGAGAGGCCACAGGACTATGCACCAACTTCCAAAAATCAGAGGTATACCCAATAAGATGTGATGGCATGGACACGGCAGCTATACTCGGGGATATGCCAGCAAAACAGGGGCACTTACCATGCACCTACCTCGGCTTGCCGCTGAGAATCGGAAGGCTACACCGTGCGGATGAACGAAGCTTGTGGATAAAGTCGCAGCGAGGCTGCCAGGATGGAAAGGGCGCCTCCTCACCAAAACCGGCAGATTAACCCTTGTCAAGTCGGTACTCTCATCCATCCCAACATATCACATGACAGGTGTTCAGCCTATCCAAATGGGCGATAAAAAAGATTGACAAAATTCGGAGAAACTTTCTATGGAAAGGTTCAACAGAAGCGCGAGGGGAAACTGCATGGTCAATTGGAAATGTGTGCAACGGGCAAAGAAATTGGGTGGGCTGGGAATTCGGAACTCAGCAGCTTCAACGAGCACTCGCGACTACGATGGCAGTGGCTCAAATGGAAAGACCGTAACAAACCTTGGGCGGAAATGCACATACAACAGATTACCACAGAATTGGCTCTCTTCCGGACATGCACACAAATAACTTTAGGCAACGGTGACCGCACATCCTTCCGGCACGACCGGTGGTTACAAGGGAACATTCCAAAACAAATAGCCCCTGATCTTTTCAAGCTTGCATGGCGAAAGAATGAAACTGTGTCCATGGCACCGAGCAATGGAAATTGGAAGCGGGGCCTACGAAGAATTGTAACGACGGCAGAGATCAACCAATATGTGCACCTTTGGTCGCTGCTCCACACAGTTCAACTAACAGACCAACAGGATGACATCGCATGGCGTTTCGCACCAAACGGGAAGTATTCTGCCACCTCTGCATATACAACCCAGTTCATCGGCTCCTTTGCATATCACAATTGGCAGCGTCTGTGGAGTGCAAAAACGGAGAACAAGTGCAAGTTCTTTGCTTGGTTGTTTTTGCAAAACAAACTCTGGACGGCTGATCGGATCATCAAGAATTGAGGCACAGCAAATGCAATTTGCTCACTGTGCCGCATAACACCGGAATCTGCAGAACACATGCTAGGTACATGCTCATACTCTCAGCAGGTCTGGAGCGCCTTCAGCTCGATGGGAATCGTTCCTCAGCAGCCTCCGCCGAACAACTACAAACGCCTCAAGCTGTGGTGGATGGCTATCACTCAAGCACCGGGAGCACAACAAGCCAAGCTTATTCATCAGACAGTAATTTACATTGCTTGGAACATTTGGAAGGAGCGGTGTCGACGAGTCTACGACAAGAAATCAATGGCGGTGCCGCAGCTAGTACAGACCATCACAAGTGACATTCAGGCTTGGCATACGGCGCATCACATTTGGGAGGAGTAGTACACAGACATCTTGACGTTGCTAATGTACATAGTATGCCTTTCATTTTATTCTTTCCTTTTTTTCCTTTTGACAATTCGGCCCAGGCCTGGTATGTACTTTAAACTTCTTTGCTGGTTCTATCTAATATGAAAGGCAGAACACCTGCCATTGAGCTCAAAAAAAAGAGTTGGAGATCCCGGAAACCCATCCACTGTCAAGCATACAACTTCTAAAATTCACCCAAACTCGACCCGACATGGAGGCCCGCGCGCATATGGACTGGATTTCCCCAAGGCCTAGAAAACGTCAACAGGGCCCATCTGTCATCTGAGCAATTGGATTTCTAAAAAAAAACTGAGCAGCTGGAAAAGGCGTGCCGCATAGACGACACCTGATTAGTCTAGCATCCAACCCCCAAGTCTGCTAGGCCAAATATCCCGAATTCTCTCGATCCTGATAGCTTATCGATCTCAAATATCCATCTCAACACCTCGTGCTCAAGGCGGATGGTTGCTGGATGAGCGGCGATGCTGC
>JAUNZO010001843.1:0-12372 GCA_031894775.1 Chloris gayana | reverse complement strand
TTATGCAGCTTCCAGATAGCATCAATAAAACTAGCAGTAACAGTCATATAGCCATCTTGTTGCTGAGAAGTCCAACAATCTGTTGTTAAGCAACTTCTTTAGCTTGGCTTTTTCTTGGAAGAATCGAAGCACTACATCTCTAGTGCATGTTCTCAGGGATGGAAGTTCGAAATGTGGGCATGCTTTGGACATAAACTTCCTAAACCCTGTCTTCTCACCAATGCAAAAGGGCAACTCATCTTCAATTATCATTTCAGCAAAAGCAACCTTAAGTGCATCCTGATCAAACTTCCAAGTTCCAACACATTCACTATTCCTCGAGTGATGACCTAATAGAATTTTGGTTGCTCTTGATCGAACATGGTGGAACTAATGTGCTGTACCGGGAGTCCGGGACGACTTTTTTACCCCTTTTTTAGACGAGACGACATAACTTCTCATTCAACACATATTGTCTTCATCTACAAATGGACAAAGAAATGAAACGAGGATGCCGCTGGATTTTACATGCACTTAAATATCTTGATATCACAGTAATGGAAGCTCAAGAAATTGCCAATATAATAAATAGCTAACGAATGGTTTATCAAGTGGACAGTGCTAAACTGAATTAGAAGAACGACCCCTGCCTTGGCAGATTGCTATCTAGCTACTGATGCTCTGCTCCTGGCCGGGCATTGACGAGCGGCTGCAGAGCCTTGACGACGATGGTCATGTTGGGCCTGAAATCGGCTTCGTACTGAACGCACAGCGCCGCCACCGCCGCGAGCTGCGCAGAAAGAGGAGCAAACATAAGCTGCTGCAGAGTACAGTACGTTAAAGACGACGCTGAGCAGCTGATAGCCACCGTGTTCTCGGATGTGGCTTACCTTGGCCACGGCTTTCGGCGGGTAGTTGTCGTTCAGCTTCGGATCCACGCACTGCTTAACTTTGTCCTCGCTCAATCTCGGAGTGGCCTGGACATGGCACAAGCTGTTTCAGGCAACTCGGTTTCGCAAGACCCAATGCGTGAACTGACACAAAACTATGCAATCTACTTAGGGTGTGTTCGTTTTCAGGTATATAATTTTTAGAGGGTCAAATCAAAGAGAATTTTATCATTTTAAGTACTAAATAAAGTCTAATCTCGAAACTAATTGCAGACCCCCTATCTAATTCACGAGACGAATTCAACGAGGGTAATTATGATGTTATTAGAAGATGTTTACTGTAGCATCACTGTAGCAAAACATAGATTAATTAGGATCATTAGATTCGTCTCGCAAATTAGAGGGGATCGTGACATAGGTTTTGTCATTAAATTAATAAAAATACTACTTAAATAGTAAGATTCTCTTTGATGTGATGGATATAATTTTTAGAAGGCAGGAAACGAACAGGGCCTTACCCAGGTGACCAAGCTCTGTTGGCCCTTGGGCATGGTGTGATCCACGGGCTTCCTCCCCGTCAGGAGCTCCAGGAGCACGACGCCGAAGCTGTAGACATCGCTCTTCTGCGTCAGCTGGCCTGTCATCGCGTACCTAAGAAAGCATAACACCACGATTTTAATTAGCAAATCCTCCATGATCAAGCTATACATGATCGATCTGGACCGTCGAACAATGTGGTGGAGTGTGTTGTGCTTACTCTGGTGCGTGGTACCCGAACGTGCCGAGCACCTTGGTGGAGTGCAGCCTGGCGGCGGAGTCGGGCGACTGGTTGGTGAGGTTGAAGTCCCCGATCTTGGCTTCGCACCCGTCGAAGACGAGCACGTTGCTGGAGCGCACGTCGCGGTGGACGATGGACGGGCGGGCCTTCTCGTGGAGGAACTCGAGCCCGCGGGCCGCGCCGTACGCGACCCGGGCCCTCTGCGCCCACGTGAGCACGGGCCCCGCGGGCTCCGCGCCCTGCACGCCCTTCTTCCCGTGGAGGATGTCGTAGAGGGAGCCCATGGTGGCGTACTGGTACAGCACGATCCGGTTGTTGAGCTCCAGGCAGTAGCCCAGCAGCTGCGTGAAGTGCTCGCACTTGAGCCGCGACACCACCGACAGCTGCTCGCAGAACTCGGGCTCGGACTGCCCCGACGCGCTGCCGTTGTCGAACCGCTTCACCGCCACCGTCTCGCCCGTGCTCAGCGTCGCGCGGTACACGCGGCCGTACGAGCCTTCGCCGACCAGCGCGCGGTCGCCGAAGTTGGACGTCAGGCGGTTCAGCTCCGACAGAGGGAAGGCCGGGACGTCGATGGGGAGCACCTTCGCCGGAGATGAGCCCACGCCGGGTCTCGGCGCGTTCGGTCCTCTCTGTTGGACTGCGCGTTGTTGCAAAAGGAAATACAGACAAAATCAGCGAAAAATGTATCTTTTGAAACGAGCTGATGATGGCAGAGGCAACAAGCGATGGGAAAGAACCTGGTGCTACTCGTGGCGGCGGCGCGGCCGGGTTGCCCGCCGGCGTGGCGCTGTACGGCGTCTCTTCCTCCACACCTCTGCAGCACCACATCCTCGATCGGCTCTCCAAATTAACGACGCCTTCCTGAAATCTTAATCCTAGAAAGCCCGGTCGACGAGCAGCTCTGTCGTAATTGCGAACTCTGGCAGATTAATTCCCAAGCTGAGAACTAGTACACGCACGGTTATATACCTCTCTGCATACACGCTTTTCAGGTTAGCGCCATGTTTCAACAGATAGCAACGTTTTCCTATATGGATGGAAGAGGGAGACTAGGGACAACGGTAGCTAGTAGCTGCCGTCAACCTCGGTAGTTGGTCGAGCGAGGGATTCCCGGCGGCCGGCGTTGCAATTATTCGTTCCTTCGAGTCTTCGACTACGTGTGGCCTGCACGGCTGGACTGTTGTTGCTGGCATGTTGTTGAGCTCATCGGTCGGTCGCGATTTTATTTTTTCTCCACTTGTTTTTTTATCTGCATTGTACCATGCATCCGTAAGCTAAACAAGTCCGTGTACGAGTACGCCAGGCTGTGCTAGGAGCTACGGATACGGAAGGGACGAAATTAAGAAGAAACAAGAACCGTCAGTGACTCATTGCGTCCCAACTGTGTCCTGCAAGGATGCAAATGTCTGGAGATTATTTAGATTACTGATATCTTTTGGCGATAGGTTAACTTATCTTCATTGATCGATCGACGCTCAGAATTTTCGGATCATACGACCAACTGAAAACGGGTGGTCAGAGACTTGAGACAGGCTGATGATGATAGCCCACGTTCACGCCGCAGCTTGCGCGATGCGCTCCGGTTCCGAGTTCCGACGACGTGCTCCCATGCTACCTCCACGTCGTCAACAGCAATCGCCTTGACCATATATGCGACTTTGGTTAACAAGCCAATCTTTTTCAATGATGAGAGGTTCTAATCAGGCATCACACAAGATACAGGTTTGCATGGCCCGCTCACTCTTGCCACGCATTAGTCAAAGACACAGGCACACAGCATGTACTGCCGTCTTCTGATAGGCACCGGCCTTACACAAACACATGCCAGCTCAGAAGCTCAAAATGCAGCTGGACCCGTGTTTGTTTTGCTTCATTTGCCGGCCGCCGCGTCGAAGATGGGCTGGCTGATTAGGGAGGTCGTTTAAGGTTGAGCTGGCTAATGTCGATCATGCGATGCGTAAGTTCAATCAAATCGGGGCTTCAGTAATCGTTGGGGGCTCGAGTGACATGGACAAGGGACGAGTTTGAATCCAGTACGAAAGTTCAGTAAAGTGAACAGCTCACAAATCCTTGTGGGGCCAGCACCAGGATTAAAAAAACTGGGAATAAAATCCAAGGCCGACAGCAACGTAGAGGCACATGACATAGTTACACAGCAATTACTGGTAAGAAAAATAGGAGTATTAATGTATCCACTTAGGATCAAGTACAATGAGAAAGAGCTTTGCAGCTGAATAAAGGTCGGTTCTTTCATGTAATGGGACACATATGTACAGGTTTCGGGCCGCAGAGTCACCCGATTCAACTCCTGGCCCTCGCTCGCAACTCAAGATGCTTTCTTGCTCTTGTATCTCATGGCGCAGATGACATATATGACCAAGTTTATGAAGCTGAGGCCAGCAAGAAGCCAAAAGAAATAATCGAGATGCCCTTCATTCAAGTTATCCGGGATCCATCCAGGGTTTCCTCCCCTTGTTGTGAAGTATGCGACCATTGTCAAAATAAACGAGCTGAGATAATTTCCGAAGGCTGTCGTGAGGAGCTGCAACGCGCTGCAGAGGCTTCGCATGGCATCAGGTGATTGATCATAGAAGAACTCGAGTGCTCCGATGAATGTGAATACCTCCGAAAGGCCAACCAAGAAATACTGAGGAATTTGCCAGAATATGCTCAACGGAACTGGCACATTCTGATCCACCAAGTGTGCATCCCTAGCAACTGCCAGTCTCTTGACTTCAAGGATTGCAGCTACTGCCATTGTTATGATGGAAATTACCAAGCCAATGCCCATCCTCTGTAGCTCCAGTAAAGCCCTTTTCCTTACCAGTGAATTTCCGAGCTATTGGAACAAGTATGCTGTCATAGAGAATGACACATACAAGGACGCTTAGTGTGTCAAAAGTTGATAGAGATGCTGGAGGAATCTTGAATGAACCCAAGGAGGGGTCGAGCACCATCCCTTGTTCCACAAACATTGTGGACATCTGAGCATATACAGCAGAAAAAACTATCGTTGTTGCCCAGATAGGGAACATCCTGACCAGTATCTTCAGTTCTTCCACTTGGGTAACAGTGCATATCCGCCATGGATCAGTAAAGTCACCTGTTTTCACATCAATATCTGTAACCGTAGCAGCCTTGTCCAAACATCTGAAACCATTAATTGGAATATGTTAGGGTCATTTTGCTTTCGCACGTCATAAATATATAAAGATGGTGAATAGCTAGTACAGTTCCAAGTCATAAATATCTGAATGGCAAAGCAACAGAAAGAAAAAGTTGCATAGGTATAGGTCTTAATTTAGTAAAACTAATATCCTGACTAGAAAGAATCAGGAACTGATCCAGCAATTTGTATGTTTAAATAGTGTTTATTTGTGAAGGTATTTACGAATGACAAATTGGTCCAGATTGTGGAAACTTAGAATTTCGTCTCACAGAGAGATGTACCTGAGTTCATCAGTGTGTTCCAATTGCCGGCTCCCTTCAATTGCTGATACTCCATCAGATAGCTCATACAAGAGGGAGCTATCCTCTGGGACATGTACATTCCATTTGCGCAGAGAGGCAACAGCAACCTGGCATACTCGTGTAATAGGACTACCTCCTGGTTTTTGAAACCTATAATGCGATGTACCCCAGAAGAAACTTATGATCGCCAAACCCATGAATACTGTCGGAATGCCAAAGCCCCAACCCCATCCCACGTTGTCTTGCACCCAGACCAGAAAACTGCTCGATATAAGAGCACCAATGTTTATTGAAAAATAGAACCAGTTAAAGAAAGAACCTTTCTGGATTCTCTCAGCTGGATCTGTATCATCAAATTGGTCCGCTCCAAAGGACGAGACGCACGGCTTAATTCCACCAGTACCCAAGGCAATAAGGTAAAGACCAAGAAAAAAGACAGTGTACTGAAAAGGACTTGCTGGTGGGCAAAAGGATCCCTCACAGGCTGGAGGCATGAGCATAGGAACTGATGCTGAAAGAGTCAATATTGCCATCCCCTACAATTAAAAGATGGTGTCAACTTAAAAGATATCAAAGTAATAGGGTAGCGCCAGAATCAATTGAAAGGACTAACATATGAATTGAGGAAGAGGTCTTACATAGAAACAATATCACTGTTAGTGTTGACAGATAACAAACATTTTTAATTATTGTTTGCTCATTTGAGCATGGGAACATGTCTTCAGCTTGACAGGTGCATCATAAAGATGTCATTATATAAAGTTTGTTTAAAGCAATATAGGTCATGCACAGTTAAGTAGAGAATTTCTTTCAATTCGCAGTGTTTAAATGAGCTGTAATGTACCATGACATTTTGGAGTAAGATGACTTACAATGAAGTAAATTGTGGAGAATGTTGCAATTGTCCAATACCTCCCCCAGTATGCATCGGCCAGGATTGCTCCAATTAGAGGAGTCAGATAGCAAGTTCCCTGCCATGTAGTCACATTGCTAGCAGCAGAAGCATTGCCATCATGAAGCTTTTTCGTCAAGTAAGTAACAAGGTTTGTAGCGATGCCATAGTAGGCCAGCCGCTCACAGCATTCATTACCTGTAGGTTAACCAATGATAGTTAATTGAATGTTAGATTGAGAAAGTAAATTAAAGCACACACTAAAAAATTCGGTAGATATACCCCAGGAAACTACCTAAGATGAATGGGCATGCTTTCCATCTACCAGTCCGTTCCTTCACAACAGGATTCCCAGAAAAGTCAACAGATCCATCTCCAGTGTAGATCACTAGTTGGTTGGGTTCCTGAAACAAAGATTGCATTATTTAGCATTACACTACATACAATCCGTCAAGCAAATAGCATAAGAGCGGAGAAACATGAGTGAGTACTTTAGTTGTGTATCAAACACAAGCATACACTCATGGACAGACTTGGATCACTAAGTTCAGGATAGAATGAGGAAGCATGAATTATATTGATTCAGCGAGAGCAGGATGCTTTACTTTCAACACTAGTGCTTAAAGAAATCAACATAGCATTATGCTGGTAGCCTTGTACTACAAGGAATACAGTTGTATCTGCTTAAGGGAAATGGAAGTGAAATAACAGAAATCTAGAACTGGAATTGGATGAGTTTCGATGAGTTGAGAGATTCATAAGACGAACTATTTAGGCTCAGGTATGCACAGCTGCAATTCATAATCCTAGTCATGATTCCTCTTCTTAAGTGATGGTGTGCCAAGCTATCCTGTATACAAGTAACTAGAATCACTAGATGAATCATGAAGTTCCACTTAAATTTCCCCCTGAAATAGACGCCAATCCCACCAAACTAACTAAATTGGGAGTCGCTAAAACATATAGAGCAACGCTAATTGCACGGAATCGGCGGAGACCACCATCCAGACTGAACTGAAAACAAAACGAGATGAGACGGAGGGACAATCGAATTCCCCGAGTAAACCAACCTCCGGAGCGAGGAGGCCCTGCTCCAGCGTGTCCTCCTGCTCGCGCTCCGCGCCGGCCATGGTCCGCCCCCGGAGACGGCGAAACCGACGAGCACGCCGGATCGAGTCGGGATCAGCCCAACGATCGGAGCTAGAAACAGCAGTTTTGGGTTGCCTTTTCCGGCGATGAAGCGAGAACGGCAGGTCCACACCGCCGAGGTGAAACCTCAGGGAGTGTTATTTATGGTTGCTGGGGAGTTTGGATTAGGAGGAGGAAGCCATAGCGTGTAGATCCGGTTATCTAGATACGCTCGAGGGCCAGGAGGTTAGTCTAGCTAGGTGAAGGATACGGATACGGCACAGGCGCTACCGCGACTGTTTGCTGTTCCGGTGATCGGTTGAGTCGGGTCGCGGGCTCTTCGGGGAGGAGTTGGGGTTGGTACCGGCGCTGGAATCGGGGGTCGTTGCAGTTGGAGAGGGCTTGGCGACGGCGCTGGGCGTGCGTGCCTGAACAAGTGAAGAGGCCGGATACAAGTGCGACGAGGTTCTAATTCTAATGTTTACAGTTTTCCATTTGAAAAACTTGGCAGGATTTGTTTTGCGAGGGAAAAAATTGCAGTTAATTGATGCAAACCTGCACTTCTCTGTTCTGTTGGGAGATCAGCGTCGAGCTCTTATAATCGTGTATGCATACAGATATTTCAGCTACTTGCGTAATCACAAAAAAAAAGCTGCATAGTTGACGTTTTATAGTATTTGGCTTATTGGCTAGAGCTACTAATGATAAGACATCACGTCACCGTCGTGATCGTTTTGTGACGGTCCCCAAGCCTCTAAAATATCGATGTCTTTGGCCTTGTTCGTTTCCTCCTTCTAAAATTTAAGATCGTCACATCGGAGAGAATCTTACTATTTATGAATATTTCGATCAATTTAATATCAAAACTCTTTTAGAAATTGATGCTAATTTTCGAGATGAATCTAATGAGCTTAATTAATCTATGTTTTGCTAAAGTGTTGCTACAAAGAACCATCTTCTAGTCACGACTTAATTAACCTCATTAGATTCGTCTCGTGAATTAGTCTAGGGGTCTGTAATTTATTTTATAGTTAAATTTTATTTAAGTACTTATAAATATTAAGATTTCTTTTGATATGACAGCTATAAAGTTTAAACCTTATAAAACACACCCCTGCTTACAAAAACATACTATCACACTGACTAGTCCACTTGTGACCGGGAAAGTGCACACCCCGGTAATCGGCTGTGGCTCTGTAACTCACCCCGATACGGCACGTTTGGATGCTCAGTCGCTCGGATTCCTTGCTTCCGAGTTCAGAGAACTCGAGAAGTTGTTCGCACTCCGTATGTGGATAGTGTATCCAATCCACCGTCAGGACGATGGCTGCACTCGACGAAAGCTCACACAATCGGGGCCATCCCACAGTACCAGGTCACTAGCCGCACAAATTGATATCCTCGGCACCAGAGTCGATATTCCTGCGGTTTAGTTTGAGGCTGATGCCACTCAATCGGAGGCTCCGAACTTGAGTTATCAGCAACACCAGTCAAGTCACGCCTCCATGGCGCACTATCGAGGAGACCACCATGAGCAGAGCTGCCCGAAGCATTCCTCTTGGATAGGGAGAGACTGCGTGACGGTGCCGTTTGTTTAATTTTACGTGGTGACAGTGTCGGAGCTCTCCATATGACGAGGTACGGCAGTCGCCATACCTTGAATTTTTCGCAAAGAACCCCCAATATTTATTCAATCCGTAGTTCTGAACTTATGATGCTTGAGCCGCCATTGACGACGATGTCTGCGAGCTTGCCGAATAGAGGAAGAAGACCGTAAGTCTGTAACCAGAAAATCGTTATATTACTTGGGCTGCAGCTCTAGCCCATGGGCTCAACAATAACATGCTTTTACCGCTTTGGGCTGTGTATGTGGGATGTGGCCCAAAAATATTTGCAGTAGTCTGTCCAGCTGAGTATCGAACTAGTACGCAAACCGGCGTGATCACGCTACAATCAGACTCCGCATCCCATTGATCTCTGTCTTCTGTGTCTTGGACGAAACCTAAATACTTCCTGTCACCGCCCACCAAACCATGAAATCAAGCTGAGCAGCAGAACTGCTGACGGATTGTCCCTATCACCATATGAACATCTCTTAATTTTATTTATCTTATTATCTAAGCCTTATCAATTTTTCAGTTAGTGTTCGAGTGATCTATTAGTTGCTAATTATCCATATAACTTATTTCTTCCGTATACCTTAATTTCATCACACCTTAATTTTTTTCCGTCCTCTGTCGCTGCATGGTGATGAAAGGAAATAGTAGTGGGCCTTGGTTCAGACACGTGGATCGACCGGATGGAGTCCACAGCCGGAGGCACACCGATCCGCATACCAAAGCAGCACAGGGAAGCCACAGGCGCGGTGATGCGCACCCTTCTTCCTGTTTGTCGCTCCGGCTCATACGCAGTCGTGATCGCCGCCCGTATATGCTAGCGATCCAGCACCGCCAGTTTTTTCCGTGCTGCACGCCGGCCATTAGTTGCCCGCAGCACCTCCACTGGCCACCGGTCCGTTTTCGCGCATGTGGCCACATACTCACGAGCTGCTAACCTTTCCGTGTGCTCTGAGGACGTAATTCAATATTTCTAGTCCAGCACTATGATTTTATTCTTGCTGCTGCTACGCTGAACGGGATTGTCAATTTCGAATCACCTTTAGTAAATATGATTCACTGTAACTTCAGGCCTTCTTTGCCATATTCATATCGCTTGTGTTAGAAAAATAGTTTTATTTGAAGAAATAGAAAATTAGTTATTATTGGTTCAACAATCGTAGCTTAAAGAAAGCAATTGACATGGGTCGCCATTTGTCCCTTGGCAATACTTTGTTTGTTCCTATTCGATTGGTTGTTTTTGGTGTTACCGTTTATCTGATGTAAATGACCCATGTGACGAGCTTTTGATAATTTAATCTTGCCTTGCTAACGTTATAGCATAGTTCATTCTAAAAAGCAAATTAAATAACCCCCTTTCATATTCTCTTCCTCAAATTTTCATCCATTTAGCATATGAAAGAATCAAAATTATGCTCTCATATCTACCTTAAATAATTTCCTTTTTACTTCGTCCATCATAATCTACCTTTCATCCTCTCTATACCATCCCCTCTATACAAAGAACCAACTCATCATCTTCTCTTTTCACTTTTCACTAATTTCTGCTCGTGGCCACCTCGTCTTCCCCTTTGTTCTTGCCTTGTCTTCTCGCTAGCCGTCGCCACTCGTTTGGAGGTCGCACGCATGATCGTAGAGGCACCCCAGCTCGCGCTCGCCATCTCCTTGCGTGGCGCCAAATTTCACAAGCGTCCTCAGTCGTGACTGTGCCCTAGCCACAACAAGCGGTGTCTTATTGACGTGATGTGCCCCTAAGATCTACGGTGACCCTTTCCTCCGTGTGCCCAATTCGTCTCCGGCGCCTTCAACCTCTTGTATAATGTCTGTATTTGCCGTATAGGGAGAAGGGACGAGTCAAGCGAATATTGGTCATTTCACATTCTGGGGACAAGTCATCTCGGGGTAATAGCTAGCAAACTTGATGGTTAAGCCATAAAGAGAACCAAAACTGAAATCAAGATCAAATAAGTACTTCAATCAAGAATAGCCATGAAAGGAGG
The DNA here is from genome assembly GCA_031894775.1 of Chloris gayana. Classification (NCBI taxonomy): domain Eukaryota; kingdom Viridiplantae; phylum Streptophyta; class Magnoliopsida; order Poales; family Poaceae; genus Chloris; species Chloris gayana. The sequence goes on along the minus strand of JAUNZO010001843.1, from coordinate 1,615 downwards.
AGCATTTTCTCTAGCGCCAACAAGGGAATTTGCTGACTGCATCGGGCTGGCACTTGGATGGAATGGACTGGCCTCGATTGTGACAAGGACCCTGTTCGTTTCCTGCGCTCTAAAATTTAAGACTGTCACATTAAAGAGAATCTTATTGTTTATGAATATTTCGATCAATTTAATGACAAAATCCTTTTACAGATTTGTGCTAATTTTTTAGATGAATCTAATGAGCTTAACTAATCTATGTTTTGCTAAAGTGATGCTACAATGAATCGTCTTCTAATCACGACTTAATTAACATTATTAGATTCGCTCTCGTAAATTAGTCTAGGTGCCTGTAATTTATTTTATAATTAAACTTTATTTAGTACTTCTAAATAGTAAGATTTTTTTTGATGTGACAGCTATAAAATTTAGACTCCAGTAAACGAACACACTTGCACAAGCTGTGGGAAGGGCCGAATTGCGCGCATCTCGGCTGGAAACTGCAGGAGCTTCAAGAAAGTACCTGCTGCACTGCGTGCCTCCGCCCGTGCTTGTACTTCGCTTGCCACGGCACTTTCGCGATGCCCGATGGAGCGGGAAACGGCAGAACGCACATCCTGCACGCACACAGCTGGGTTCAGGGGTAGGCGAGCGGGTGCGACGCCCGGCAGCTGCACGACTCGGCGGCGGCGACGTTTGCATTGAGATGCGCGGGGCGCATCCGTCAACCAAGGCTCCATCGCTGAACACACCAATTGACCAGTCTATCTTTCTTCGGTCTCCAGACTTGGTGTGTGTGTGTGTGGATGGATGGCCACGGAGGATGCGGACGCGCGAACGCAGTAACGCGATCGTGAAGACTTGTCAGTTGCCATAGGTCGGAGGCTCATGTGGCCAGGTCATTACCTCCCCGGGTGAGAAAAATAAAACTTTTGTCCCTGTCCGGCGATCGATCCGGGTCAAATTTTCGAGAGACGTTGAACTTTCTCTAATTTTCGAGAGTCTGTCCGACTCCCTGTTCCGCCGTTCAGACTCGACGGAAAACCGAGGGAAAAAATGTGCTCCAGATTACAGATGCACTTGTGCGCTGTCTTGCCGCCCCAGCCCTTCGTTGGATTTGGATAGGACATAGGAGGCTCTTGGTTCATCATGGCTTGAATAAAGCTATGCATACCCACATGCCGAGTTCAATACTCTATGTATTGCAGATCAGGATCAGGATCCGACAATGGATCAACCATTAGTCCTTGAGAAGTTTTTCGGTCCACAATACTTGCAAGTAGTTTTGAAAAAATACTTGCAAGTAGTTTAAGGGTATTTTTGTAATTTTACTAATCACTAACGGATTTATATTTTTTCATAAAATATAATTTAGATATATGAAACACAACTTTCTTGTAAGAATAATATTGAACACATTATTAACATCAAAGATTAATTACATTACTAATTTTCTTTTATATTATCATGAAAATAAAAATTAATCATGATAAATCTATCGCTTTGACGATAATACCCTCAACATGACAAAATACTTGCAAGTAGTTGTTTATTTCTGATCTCAAATCTTTACCATTTGATCAAACTATTTGCAAGTATTTTTTCAAAACTACTTGCAAGTATTATGAACTGAAAA
>JAUNZO010001842.1:0-56544 GCA_031894775.1 Chloris gayana | reverse complement strand
GGAACTACACTCCGTTACTCTCTTCATGTCGTTCCAACCAAATAGTTTAGTTTAGCTTTCCATTAGCATGAATCCCTTGTCTCAAACTACAAAGAAATTCGGAACAAAGAAGTACTTGATAGCACGCGTGTTGGTGCAAGCCTACTACGCAGCAGGACACTCTTACAATAGCTAACGTTTTGGACGCAAGCCAAAGTTTGAACGACAAATATTGTTGACCCGAGGCAGTTCTTAAAAGTGAGTGGAATGCGCGATACAAATCTCACAATTAAAATACTGTCTTTGATCTTGTAAATCAAATAGGAAAAGGAAAGACAACAAAGCGCGTCGTGTTCAGGTACTTCACACGTCCCCAAAATATCTCGAATAGGATTCTAGCATGCAGCAGCTATTGCCCCCAACGTCAGCACGAAAAGTCAATTTGCATGAACTTGGAGATAAGAGCATCCCGCTTTGTTTGTTTTCAAACACTATCGTCATCCTTACAATGCATGCATACCCTGTCCAAGGTTCACTACCAGATACCAATTAGTTTGCAGGCCCTTCAGGATCAAATGACTAGTCATCCTCCTCCGGATCGAAGTCCCTAACCTTCACGTCTGCATCTTCTCCATACTGGATGCAATTGTCGATATACGATAGCACATATTGGATGCTGAGAAATATAAATAAAAAAAGGATGGCTGTTAGAAATACAGGAAGATTAATACATTGTAAATAATGGCATCCAAGGAACTAGAAGTGTCTTATTTACCATCCATGCCATGGAAACACACACCAATCGGTAATACACTTCATTTCAAGCTAGAAAGAAGTTATAACAATACATTTCATTCATCTAATGTTGCAATCTATCATAATAGATCAGAATGAAAATTTTCTAAAGGCTAAGATTGACTATGGAAATGAATTCCAGCATAATTTTCATAATAGCAAAAGAATGATTAATATCATCACTATAGGAATGCCCGAGTGCGACACAACAGCAAATGTTTGAGGTAGATGAAAAATGCATGAACAGGAATGATAGCAATGTAGCATGGTATGGTTTCCAAGGGAAATCAAGGTGCAAAAGGCTCCATTTGTCACAAGTTTTTTTATACAATAAGAACCATAAATGAAACTATGCAAACTCTTGAGAAAACAATGAAGAGCTAAGGTTCTAGCGAAAGAAAAACCATTACCTGCTCTCCTTTCTCAAGTCAAGTGGTACAAAATTCACCATGCTGTAGTCGTCAACCTACATAATGGGACTGATATTATTGTTTTTTTTTTTGAGAAATTACAGTAGGGGAAATCCCTGATTGTGTGCTGAGATAAAGAAAGTTGTAAGAAGGTAAAGTGGAAAAGTAAAAGCACACAATTGGAATCAGTGAGATAAGCAGCATCTCAATTAATTCAGATGCGAGGAAATCAAGAACTACAGCATATTCACATGAGCATGTCAAGATGAATGTGTCTAACTGCTATCTACCAAGATGAACGAGCGCCCTCCAAAGAACTGAAGTACCTCAAATGTCTAAAGGAAACATAAAATACAATTGTCACATAACCATGGACGTAAAGCACTTGAAATCTTGTGAAACTGAAATAGTACCATTACCAGATTAATGGAAAATAGATTTTGCTCGTAGAAATCCCTTACAATCTTAAATATTTATCTACATGCCTGATAAATCAAACAACAGTGTTTGAAGAAGGCAGAGCTATTCGAATGTACTACCAAAGGGAGGCACATCAGAGCCAAACAAATATGGAAACTTTTGGTAGAATGTTCCTTACAACCAAAAAGGCAGAATGATCCCCACTCCCAATTCATAAATTGAAGAGTAAATTTAAATAGAATATAAAAAAATTCATAGAATACAGAAAAAAGGATGTTTAAACAAGATAATACTGTTGGCATTGTGGCATTAAATGAAAAAAAATACAATCCAGCTATATTAAGTCTGAGGAATTCTAAGCCTGGCAGTAACTTTACTTTAGCAGGGTGAACTTCAGTTCAAGACTACAACTCCAACATTTATCGACCCATGACATCACAAACAAAACACTGATCATACCATCCCAACTCAAATAATGGACAACATCATAAGTAATTCACATATCAATGGAAGGCATACCAGTTCAGCTAAACACTTGTTCAGCTTGCCAAACCGAGGTCCCATTTGTCGATTCAGTTGTGACAGAAGAACCTGTGCATTTGGGTCTAGATACCTAGAAATATCAAATTATCATTATAGAAACAGAGGCGGTTAAAGTTCTTGCATCTATATGACGAGGAGGAAACAAACATAGTAACATACTCTTCTACATCTTTCTTGTTTGCGATCAGATCCATCTTTGAAAGGATGTTGATGTGAGGGAGTTCAAGCTGAATCATAGCAGAAAGAGAAGCCATACAACCACTGATGTACTTTGTTACATCAGTAATGAACTGGACCCACATAAACAATCTAAGTCACGTTTGGGAATTATAGAGTTTCAGTTTAACATATTATTCACCAAGAAAAGTTCAATTCTGATGCAAACCTGTGAATCAAGAAGGTATACAGCACAAACATTGAAATTTTTCCGTTTCAGATGTTCAACAAAGTTACGCAGAACTGGGGACATGAGTGAAGAGTTCGATCTGGCCTGAAAAAAAAAGAGAAGCAAAAGAGAATGAGCTAATTTCATGTGATGTTGTAGCTATAATAAGACTAATGCTTGCTAGTTTACTCAGGTCCATTTAATTGGTAAAGAAGAAATAACATGTGGTATGAAACTATGACACTTTTAAGAGAAAAATCCATTGAAGCATGCAAATATGAGTTAAGAATGTACCAGGACAATCAAACACCAGGTAGTCATCATCCAAGTAGTTATCAAGCTGTTCATCTAACCAATCATCCAAACTGTCCTCAAGGTGCCTGATTATTTGTTAAGAAAACAACATGCAACAGGATCAATAAATCCTAACAAATAAATTCCATGCACATAGCTAATTATAGTTCTTGTACAATCAAACCCACAATTTGCATTGCCATATTCAGTCATCTTCAACAGTTGTTTGGCCATAATTTACAGGACACTGTTCCAACTATCATGTAACAGAAACCAACATGTAGTACACCTTTCAATCGAAGATAGTGAAAGTGCAATACCAGTTTTTAACCCCCAACAATTTAAGGTTGCATCCCCAACCCACTAATAGCAATTAGTTCAAAAATTCAACAGCAACGCATTTGCAGATGATGTGCACCGGGATTTTAGTTCAGAACTAAATAACTTGGGAGAGAACAAAAAGCAGTAAATGGAGAAAGTTTAAAACAAAAGAAGGATACTCCATGCAATAGATAAGGCCACCGTTTGGTCCCATCCCAAGCTCTTCCATAACATCTTCCAACGATATCAGCTCTCTAATGTCTACAAAGACACAGAAAAGTCAAATAAGAGCCGTGGCGAAATTTGCACACACAAAGCATACGAACATCCTTACCCATATCCACCGGATAGTTGAAGTGTTCAGCAGCTGGATCGAGATTGACTATATGAATTGTCCTGCCCACAGTTTGGCAGTGATCATACAAACTGGAGCAGTAGGTTGACTGCACAATATCAAGAGCTAATTAGAGCGATCCATACCCATTTCCTTTGTAATGAAATAGAAACCAATGAGAGAAACTTATGCACATTTTTGCCAGTTCTCTCACACGTACGAACAGGTGTACCCATCCCAGGAATCAACAAAGATTGAAGTAAACAGCAGAAGTATTGTAGGAGAAATCGCCTCACCATGGGAGGTTAAAAAAAAACTACTGGAACAGCATTTTAAGCTACATCACCAGGAACTAGAGCACAAACAGAGCCATAATCGATAGGAGCAACAAAAACAAATTCGCACCGAATTAATCAGCGCATGGGATCAAACTGGAGCAGTGAGCTGGCTGCATAGGATCAAAAGCTAATTGGAGAAGCCATTCTCAGGTCCTCCATAATGAAACATTGACTAATTAGCATAAATTATGCACGTTTTTTATTTTGCCAGTTCTCTCGCACACGAACAGGAATACCCATCACACAAACCAAAAGAAAAAAAAAGTAAAGTGCAGAAATATAGCAGAAGAAATTGCCTGGCGTAGGAAACAAACCCCTCCAACCGGAACATAGCATTTTATAAGCTATATCACCAACAACTAAAATGCAAGCAGCAGAAATCATAGCCTTAATCGATAAAAAGCGACAAAACAAATTCGTGCCGAACCCTAATGCGCGGGCGATCAAACTAAGCATCACGTGACTAAGGCAACCACTGCGAAAATTAAACGCAAGATGAAGGGAACGGGGAACCTAGACCTCACCTTGCCGCTCCCGGCGGGGCCGATAACGAGCTGCGCGTACCCCATAGGGCGCGCTGGTGGCGGCGCGGCGCGGGGCGGAGCGGAGAGAGGTTTGGAGTAAGGGTTTAGAGAGGGGGCGGTGGTGGTGAGCAAGAGGAGAAGGAAAGGGGGTAGGCGGAGGAGAGATGGCGGCGAGGACTGAGGAGGTAGGCGGCGCTCGAAGGAGGGCCGCGCGGAGGGTGCCGATTAGGGCGGCCAGTACAGTCCGTGGCACGGTGTCACGCGAAACGCGACGGTACAAAACTCTGTTCGAACGAAAAATCGAAACAGACAAAAAAAATGTGATGATCAATGAAAAGTCATATAAATTGTGCCTTGGTTGTACATCGGACAATCGATTGGACGTGTATTATTTTTCTTAAATTTAAAACAATACATAATTTTAAAAACTCAATACTCATCATTCCTTAAATTAAAAATTTAGCATCCCAAACCAACAAATTTGTAACTAGTAAATTTTTTTTGGAAAATGGATGTTTTCAGATGTACTAGAGAAAATTAGCTCATACACACAAGAGTTACATGGGTGATTACAATGGTGAATCTCATCTTCTTCTGAAAAATCAAAATAAATTATATCTCTTACTTGTCAAACAGTCCACTCTCAGTGTATTAAAATTTTCTAATATCTTTAGAGCCTTCTCTAGTTGAATTAATCTATTTCTAATAGAGAAAAATTCTTGTATGCCTCTGAAGAAAGTTCACTTCTCTTATGTGCTGAAAATTTTACTTTTCCTCATGTGTTCCGATTTGAAATTATCTTTCCCTTGTATATCGCTTCCAACCATTCTTTTTCTCTCGCACTGTTATCGACTTAAAAGAAGACTTTTATTGCTTTAATATTTGAGCTAATTTTTATGGTCACATAAGAAATAGCAATGAATAATTTTTGTTATTAGGTCCACTGCAAATTTAACACAAATTATGAATAAAAAATTCTAATGAATTAAGCTTACCTTAAATTTTAGGTGCATTAAATACTTGATAAAATCCTGAAAAATTATATAATCATATTTTATGATGTATTATATTTTTTAAAAATCATGGTTAATCTTTGAATAAAATTACAGTAATTGTTACGTATCCTTTGAATTAAGGTGTAAAAAAATCCACTGAAAATTTTGAATACCCATTCACTAAATCGTGGGCCTGCCTAGTGTTCTTGTAAGTTGACCCCGGCCGCCGCAGCACATCAAAAAGCATTTGGCGCGCAGCGCTTTGTTTAACCGGTATAATCGCCGGAAACTCGAGTAAAAGCTGCCGGGAGTCTTGAGAAATTGGCAACTTGTTGCAGGAACCGCAAGTCAAATTTGCGCCGGGATCCAAACTGCTGGCTGGCCTCACCGGCTGGCACGTGCTCTTCGCGTGGGCGCACACGTCGGGTTGATCACTGCCGGAGGCGCTTCCAAGTCGATTGCGCCGGGTACCCTGGAACCGCATGAGCTGGCGTGCGCCGTGCGAGAACACGGCAAGCATCAGCGCCTGGTGTATCTCTGCGCGCGCCCGGTGCCCTGATCTGATAAAAGATGCTCCTTGCAAAAGTGAAAGTTTATTTTCAGTGCATTTTTATATATTTTTTATATGTGTTGACCCAATGACTCTACAGTGGTTGGAGAGCCCACGACACAGCTGGCTGCAGCTGTCGAGAGTTGCACGAGGGCCAGCATGGCGTGGAGTCGGCGTCGCCGCCGCGTCGGTCTTTCAACGCCGGCGGCGCCACCGTCGACGACGACAGTGTATCTTCGATGCTTCGGAGGCACCGTCGGCGTACGTGCACTCGTCGCCGTGCACCGACCGAAGATTCACGTGGCGGCGGATCTTCCAAAGATCCGGTACTTGGTCGCCGTCAGGCACAGCCCCTGATAAACAAAGGCGCGCGCACGAGCGTGGTGTGGCTGCGCTTGCAAATTGGAATAGAAGAAGATTTGAACCGAATACGTTCAACTTTTGGTTGCCGTATGTTCGTTTGACTCCGGGTTTGGTGATGGGTTTAATTTATTTGATCGCCATCAAAGGGTGTAATAAAGTGCACATTTTACGTTATGCAGTTAGTTCGAATCTTGGAGTGCTCATGCTGCACGGAAATGAAATCATTCGTGTCGGTCTCTAGTGTACTAACACGTACGTAAGTTTGCCCATCAAAGGAAAGCAGCTGAAAACTTGCAAATCTGATATATAAACAGTTGAACACAAAATTTATTGATTTTCTTACATACTCCTCCATTCTGTTTTTCCTGTGGTTAGGGTAAGCCAGATGTTCATCCCGACAAATCTGCTACCCTTTCCACTAAAAAACAAATAAACAAATCTGACCGTGGACGACGGCGAACTATCCTTTATGTAAAAAAATTCAAATGCAAACTAACTTAACATATGAAACCGTGGCACCGTAAGAACAAGGAAAAATATTCCTGTGCACGCATGGCTACGGCTACGGCTTACGGGGCGGGGCGCAGCTTATGTGGTTGTTGAAAGATTTGCACGAAGGCCGAGCAGCGTCCACGCCCGTTCCAGCTGGACCTGGCCCTTCCTCCTCGGCCACCTTCTCCAGGAATCGGCGGGCCATCTTGGAGTGATCAAGCGCCGGGCCATGGCCGCCCTGCGTGTCGTGGTCGTTGGTGGTCGTCGTCCCGCCTTGAACCTCAGGAGGAGCATTGGAAACCGGCGGCTGGCCCTCCGGCGAGCCGGCAGATGGCTGGAGGAGGAGGATGCAGACAAGAGGGAGGAGCAACGGGAACGCGACGAGCACGAAGCGTGGCATGGTGGCCGTGGCCGGGGCGTGTGCGCTGTGCTGGTGGTTCACAATGCGTGTGGTGTGATGTGGCGAGAAGAAACCAAGCGATGGGGTGGTCTATTTATACATGGTTTGGTGGTGGCGGGGCAGGCGATCTGCTTGTGAAGTTAACGTGGTACAGTAATTGCATCGGTGGCACAGGATACCGGACTACTAGCAAAACAGGGGGAGAAAAGAAAACTCTGGAACGTCACCACCTTTTGACAGCAGCAGGGTAATTGCTGGAACAGAGTTCCATGCATGAAAAGCAACCAGTAATCTTATATAAAATGGGCAAATGGCCACTTGGAGCTAAAGTCGTCGTTTTCACACGGGGAGATCTGGAACTAAACTGCTGGCAGTCGGCGCGTGGCGCTGCGTTGTGAGACACGTCGGCCGGGTTGACGCGGTGTCATTTCGCCAGCAGGCCGCATGGCCGCGGCGCCTGCGTTGTGTGAGCTGTGCGAGCGAGGCTGCGACCGACCAACATCGGTATCGAGATTCGAGTGGCCTCCGCGAGATAGTCAACTCACATGGTACTGTACTATGCACCAGCGCGCGGTGGCTGGGATTTTGTGATTTGTCGTGTGTGGCGTTTGACTCGGTAGGGTCCCTTAATTTGGTTTATGCTTCTCTGTCTGCGTCCCTGGCAGCTAGACCTTGAACAAGTCAGCTGAGGTTGACCATGCGGAGGGGATGAATGCCTCATTTCGCCCGCAAAAGGAGAATAAACCGCTGGAATGTCCCGTTTGCTCATCACATGGTCCAGTAACTAATGCACATTTTCCGTTATGAAAAATGTTTTTGTACAATGTGCATTTTTTGTTGTACTCGATAATGTATTAAAAAATCTCTTGATCCCTTCGTTGTGCATTATTGTGATATACGGGAGGGAATGCTTTTGTTCTAGTTTGTACAACCAGTTCCCCCACTTACAACTGTAACCAATTTCACTTACACCCCCATGATCTGTTTAGTGTGATAGATGCTTCACGAGAATTTATTTTACCTCAACATGTGTTATTTTGAAGTATTCCGACACAAATGTAGTCAAAACTATACCTTGAGCATTAAAGTCCTCTCAATATATATATTGTCCATTGAACTGCAATTAGAAAGGACTAAGATGACAGGTCCATTGTCAACTACAGTATTTTATTTTAACGATCTATGTAAGTTTTACTATAATAACATATTTGTTTTGCTTCATATTCAGTGGTATTCTTTCCATATGAAGATATTTCCTATTCCATCCTTCGAAAGAATTTGTTTTACAGACGGAGCTTCTGACATTATGCTACTAGCTTAGCACCTCTCATGCATCTGCAATTAGATTCAATTCACAAACACATCTGAATTTTTTTTCCTAATCTGCATGCTGCATGGTTATTTTGGCATGGATCAGCATCGAGCACTTTTGAACAATCCAATCCTAAGACACCACCAGCATCCAATCCTAAGACACCACCAGCACTGTGCGAGTGTTATTCTGATATTTGAGCTGATCAAATCACAAGGACATGCTCAGACTGCGAGATAGGACTATGGCCATTCGTCAATCCTATTATCTTATTCAATTTTGAAAATTTTCACTCAGCGTCAGTTTCATGAATGAGCACCAACTACCAATAATGTCACAGGAATAACATTTACAATTTGAAAATCAAGGCTGATACATCCCACAAGTAGCAATCACAAAGGAGAAGAATAGAGCTAAGGCTCAGACTATATACATGAGCTATAAACACTTCGAAATCCTAGAACATAATCTTGCTGGGCGGAGCTTATTTGGTAACTGCACTTTGTCATGGCACCTCAGGAAAACACCTGCAGTACCTGCCCATGAAAAAAGTATGAAGTGTGGCTGATAAATGGAACTAGGTAGGCAAGGAACCAACTTCTGCCCTGCAAACTCCAATTTTCTTGCACAGATGACAGATGACACGACATCCCCTGTTGAAAAATAAAAACAGAAACAAATGCCTTTAGATCAAGCATTCTGGAGACTTCATTAATTTTCCTTGATATCATTGGTTTAACATAATAGTTGATATCAGCATGTTATAAAAAAACAAAATTCTATCAGCATGCATGCAGCAGACAACGGATTGAAACTTCATAATATGGAAGAATAACGCATGATTATCCCAATGAAGAGTTGCTAGCTGAACAAGCCCGCATCAATCAGTAACATTTTAAGCAAAAGGTGGTCATTTACACACCATAAGTTCTATTACAAGAGCTCAATAAGTTCAAATTATATCAACCATTTTATATGCATATAATACCTTCACAAGATCTTAAAAACATTATAGCTAAACTTTGCAAACACTTCTGCCAGCAATCAATAATATATTCACATAATACAGAATCTACAGATGTATTAGTGGCACCTGGAACATTAAAATCAACCCTAGAGCAAATGGATGAAATCAGATCCAGGGCACATGTTATACTTCGCACTTATGGGCTTCGATGAGCCATTCTCTGAAACAATTCTAGACAAGATAGGAATACTAATTTTTTTTTTTTTTGGCCTACGATCTTGAAGAGGAAACAAACATTGCACAAATGAAACTGTAGATGCAAAAGTAATATAAAGCTTGCTGACAAAACTGATTCCTTTTTTTTATTTAGCCAACCAACATTTATTTGTAAATTAAGAAACCAAGGCAGCGCATGGGCAAGCTTCTAATATCATTTGATATCTGATCAAGTTGTTAGGTTTTCTTCTAGGACAATATGGACCCCTGCAAATGGCACAGCAAGGTATGTAACTTGGACACTGCAAATGTACCACTTGCTACTAAAAAATAGGAAAAATTGCAAATACCCACTTGCAGGTTGGGGGGGGGGGGGGGGGTCATATACCTACCTGCAAGTGTTTTTGTTGCAGTCAAACACCTATAAGTTGCATTTAGTTTTCAAATACCCCTTGGTAACTTTGACCAACTAATGTGACTGTTGTTTGGCTTTCAATATTGAATCAGATGTCTCACCTTAGTGTAATTATCATCTAGACAAATATGACATCGCCAAATTTCTCGTAATAATCACCAACAATACACAAACCTAGCCATGATACTATGAATTGTTATGAGTAATGTAGAGTAACCAAACTTAAGAAATATAATATGCAAGTATGATTCAAATAATATTATACGTTATTTAGTTACAATAATCTATTTTAAGCAGTATTGGATGCTTACTAAGAGCCATATTCATCGGTCAAGATTGCCAGGTGGTTATTTAAAAACTAAGTGTAACTTATAGGTGTTTGACTGAAACAAAAGTTTGACTGAAACAAAAACACTTGCAGGTGGTATATGAAAACCCCCAAAGATGCAAGTGGGTATTTGCAATTTTCCCAAAATATTTGTTTATTTGGCGATTACCTACAAAGTACTAGCATGTAACTGGTTATGCCGAATGCATTACAAACAAACAATTTAATACTAGTTGTTTGAAGCAATGAATGATCCCGTGGAGCACAACAACTATAAGATCTGGAAGCAACTAATATCTAACCTTTGCTGCCAAGATAGATTGTTTACTTCCATTTTCAGATGTGCCTTCATCCTCAACACTTTCAACATTCGTGCAGCCGAGGCCATTACTAGTAGGTTCTTGAACATCACTGGATGATGACACACATTGTGTACCAACTTATACCTGAGTTCCGAAGTCTTCATATTCTGTGAAAGTGGTTGTCCTCTGACCTTTCTCATATTCTGTGAACGTCAACGCTCTCTTGATATCTTCATCGCTGTACCACTGGGCATCTGCATGAATGATGAAGGAATGACATATCAGAAGTTGGAATTTCACTGTGTGCCCAAGTTATTATTTGTTTTTATCTGAAGGAACATTGAGATTACCACTATATACTATGCATATAGGGCATTTTGTACAAAGTCTCATGCATCAATGGTTCATGTCAAAGCTGAAAATGTTCTGAAATGGTTGCAATCTAAGCACACATCAACAATGCATTGGGTTACACCAGAAGAATGCTATAACAGTAAGACTAACCATGATATTGGACAAATGGATGAACGAAACAGTTAATGCAGGAAAGAATAGAATCTAGTGAAACACATGTGGAAGAAGGGCTAATTAAATTTACGCCACTGAACTTTTCTTTGATTTGAAATATGCCACATGAAACCAGATCAGTGCCATTATAATTTCACCGAGATTAGAACCATGCCACTCATATATGTATTTTACATGTATATAGGACGAAAATGCCCATGTCTGCCTCAAACAGTTATTCATTATTTGTTTTCTGTGATTACTGTGACGGATCATTGAGATTTCCACTATATAATCTGCATATAGGGCACTATGTAGAAAGTCTGATGCATCAATGGTTCATGTAAAAGCTTAAAATGGTGTGAAAGGGCTGTAATCTATGCACACACAAACAATGCATTGGGGTGCACTAGAAGAATGCTGGTGAAACAGTAAGAATAACCATGATATTGGACAAATAATGGATGAACCAATTAGCAAATTAAGCATGTTTCTAATACGGTTGTGCTCTAATTATGAGCTTAATAAAACAATAATTTTACTAGCGTATTGCATTAGTAAAAGATTTCTGCAGCATGCACTTACATTGTTTAATCGTACAACTATCTACTTTCGCCTTCCAACTTCGGCAGGAGCAGCCTTTGCTCCATACGAACCACAGAGTTTTGCTGAGCTATGCCATTCGAGCAGGGCTTGAGCCTGGCTGCTCGCATCAGAAACAAAAATCAGTCTCGAAGGAAAAAATGACACTAGATTGCAAACGAGAAGGGATTGCCAATACCAAGAGCTGGAGAACCGTACGTACTGTCCTGCCGTGGCGTCATTATCCCCAAAGACGAGCTACGACGAGCTGCCTCACTCTCGCCGAAGTCAACGGCGCAGCACGCCGCCGCCTCCTCGCTGTCTCCTTCGCGTCCGGGGGCACCACGGCCGGCGCAGCAGACGGCGGCGGCTGAAGTGAGTCCAGGGAGCGCGAGCGGTGGGCAGCCGGCAGAACGGCGGCATCCGCGCAGACGCCGCGGTGGAGCAGGGAGAGGAGAGCCTCGGCCGCGGAGGGGGTGACGGCGGCGGATGCGGAGCGGGTTGGCTGCGAAGCCATTGGCACGGAGGTGGATGGCCATGGCGACCACCGGGCGGGGCGGGAGGACAACCCCGGTGGCAGATCGATCCGCCGGCGAGAGCAATCCGTGCTTCAGATCCCGCTTGTGGAAGAAGCCACGTTGGCTTCGCCAAGGGGATGCATTTCCAGAGCCTTTTGCGACGCGCCGTGCCGCCCGAACTGCGACTTGGCTCATGTGATTGGCTCCCTCACGCGCCATAGCCGCCCACTTCTCTCCCACTCCAAAACTATGCGAGGACCGCGCGCAGCGCGGGTGGCAAGAGCGCGGCGTCGCTCCTTGCCGACGCGAGTTCGAGCGCTGGCTCGAGCGCGCGTGCCCTCACCGGGGTTTTTCCCCAATTTTATTTGCAGGTCTGCCTCTCTTCACATGGTGCTATAATGGGAGGTGACGTCCCGTCACACACCAGTTGGTGATCTTTGAAAGGATGTGATCTTCAAGACTACGTGTAGTTGTAGGTCTGTAAGAGTGTGCGTGGGTGTGTGTTCGTGTGTGTTGTGGAGTGAGTGTGTGAGTTCACGACTGAACAGATGCTACAGCTATGACGGTTTAGTCTGAGAGGCTTAAAAAAAAAAACTATGCCGTAGCAAACAACAGTAACCTACTCCCTCCCTACAACGAACAACATTTCAGAAAAAGAATTTTGACCAACGCCCAACGGCTCCGCCTCCGTAACAGAATCAGCTCGGTTAAAAAAACCACTGGGCTCTCGCTCCCGGTCCCGGGGCCTGTTCGCTGTAGCCGCGAAAAAAACCGCTCGCGGGAGCCCCGTCTTCTACACGGCCACCACCCGCCGCCCCTTCCTCTGGCTCCACACCCGGCACCTCTCCTGTCCTCGCCCCCGCCGCCCTCCTCCGCAGATGGCCGCTGCGGCTGGCTTGCGTGAGCCGTGAGGTCCGACGACGTCTCGAGCTCCAGACGCACGGTACAAATTCAAAACGAACGAAAACTCCAAAGGAGATGGAAAAGACAGAGAAACGTAATTATGAACGTACTACTAGTAGTATTTATTAAGCACACCACTTACTGTTACTGTTACATTAGTTTCGTTACATGCATGGGATGATCATCGTAGAATTCCTACTAAATGCTTATAATTCAAACGCGTGCTCTGTTACGGCTACCTACAACTAAAATGAAAAGATATACAAATAACAACATATGAAACAAGTGCACGGTAAGAAGAAGAAGGAGCATATCCTTCTTACACGGGCTGATGGGTAGCTTCCTAGTGCTGCTTCTTAAGAGGCGGGGAGCAGTTTATGTGATTGTTGAACGATTTGCATGAGGGCCGAGCAGCGTCCAGGCCTGTCCCCTCCGTCTCCTTGGCGCCGATCAGGAACCGACGCACCAAGTTGAGGCGAAGCACCGGCCCCGAAGCTGGCGCCACGCCGTCGCCACCAGCAACGACATCCGCGCCGACGCCGGTCTTCCTCTTCCAGCCGTGGTCGGTCGCCGTCTCGAGTGGAACCGCAGCAGCAGGAAGAGCAGCGCCCGGTTCCACCACCGGAGCTGACCACCGTGAGCCGTCACAGGGCTGCAACGTGATGGAGACAGAGATCAGGAGCAACAGAAGCGCAGCGAGAACGGAGGAGCGTGCCATCTTGTGATCTACTAGCTAGCTGCGCAGCGTGTGCCGTGCTATTGTTGTTTGCCTCACCGTTGAACGAAGCAAGAGTCGCTATATATATAGACGAAGCGAAGCGGCACGGGTCGACGTCGTGAGATTTCTCTGGAAGCACGTGGTACAAACTTTAACGTCGTCAAGCTGCCTATGCGCTGATGGCTGAAGGCTGATGCCCCTCCCCTTTCCGACGTGGCTCCTTCCACAAAAAACTACTACTATGAAAAAAAAAGAGAGATGAGAAAATAGCCAGTTTGGAAGAGGTCAAAGTGGTTCGCACATTATCTAAAAGATAATCTTACAAGTTAGAAAATCAGATTTGCTAGAAAATTGCCGAATTATTAGGCGAAATAAAGCAGTTTCTCTCGTAGTACTGTCATCACTGATTTACCAGGCTCATCTCTCGTACACTACAACTACACAAGCGCTGTGGTTGTGGGACTGACAGAAATTCAACTACTCCTACTTCTGATTGCCGTATATCGTTTGGCTTAAGCTGTTTATGGGTGCCAGCCGGACTGCTAGTGTATATGCGCATCAGAAAACTCATCGCTCGATCACTCACCTCTATACGTTTCATACGGGGATATGGATCGATTCAGAGTCGGTTGATCAACTTTTTAAACATGACAAACTCCACAAAACATACAGAAAACTCCATAAGATCTTTTTAAAGGAAAGTCCTGCTTGCCAACTTGAAAACGTTAGCTGATTAGGTTCACATGCGCATATGCAGAAAATGAGTTTGATTCTGAACCTTGGGGGCGTGTCAACAAGGGTCGTGCATATGTTAAAAAATCATTACATGCACAAGGAAGACCAGCTGCCACTTTACCATAAAAAAACAAGTAGATCGCCTTCTCGCGTTGAACCGCGGGAATAGCAGCGGGAACCACACTCCCGGCTGCAGAAAGGCGCAAGACAGAGCAACGGATGCTAAACGAAACGTACTACCATTTTTTTTTTACTTCGAAACGTACTACTACCTCTGTCTCATTAAAAGTGTCGTTTTTGACTTTTCAGATTTCACGTTTGACCGCTTGTCTTATTCAAAAATTTTATAAAAATACTAAAATAAAAATATTATTATTAAAGTATCACTAATGATAAATTAAATTAGAAAAAAATAAATAATATTTACATAAATTTTATGAATAAGACGGACGATCAAAGAACGATATCTAAAAGTCTAAAACGACACTTTCAATGGGACGGAGGGAGTACCATTTTGACGGGCGCTGGCCGCCGGGAGGTGGCGGTGTGGCGCGGCATGGGACGAAAGCGACGGGTGCCAATCCCGGACCCTTTTGGTAAGCTAACAACTCCAACCTATCAGTCGAGGATTATTCAAATATATATGCCGGGACTGATAGATCCGGATGATCGTGTGCCGTTGTTGACCCCAGAAGACGCGGGCAGCATGCATGAGCTGTGTCGGCGTCCACTAGCCATGCGTACGGAAGAGGAGAAGTCAGCGCTAGCTTAGCTCGCACTCTTTTTGGATGTGTCAGCCTAATGCTCTGGGTGAGATGCTCGTTTTACTGTGAAAGCATTCTAAACTCGTGTTTACTTGTCCCTTTTGTGTAAAGGCCATTATTGATCTCAAATCAAACTGGCCGAAACATATCTTTTTTTGACCGAACAAACTAGCCGAAAAAAACATATCAGGGACGCACTGTAATAACATGCGTTACGTTACCAATCTGCGGCCAGAAGGAACGACGAACGAAGTAGCTAGGACTGTAGGAGTAGTTTGTAAAGTTGTTGCATCGGACGGGGATTAGCTGTCTGCCAGCCACGATGAGTCAGCATGCATGGATTCTCGATCTAGTCATCAGCCCCAAGCCAACCGCTCTACGTTTTTGAGTAAAGTCCAAGGATCGGAGGCACGTCGTGCGTGCGTGGATGTACAAACTAAAGGTCGGGAGATACTCGTCCTGTCCTGGTATACACTAGTAGTATAATCTATCCTTTGGCCACTGCCGTACAAAGCCTCTCACACTCAAAGTCAACAAACACGGGCGTTCGAGAGTGGTGGCTGGTGGCTTGCAATCGAAGAACATTTGAGAGAGTTTCCGTATGTCGTATAGTCGTCGTTTGATTTGGGCGACATTGCACGTGCGTGTCCACACGCGGGTCGGCGATACGTCGGTTTTGAGTTAAAAGTTTGAAAAATTAGATTTGCTAGAAAATTGCCAAGTGCCAGCTTAGGGGAGAAAGCAGTTTCTCCACTGTCATCACTGATTCATCAAGGCTCGAATATCTCAACTGCTGCTGGTCCTCGGAGGATGCGGTGGTTTTGGTGAGAAAAAAGAGGCCTGCGTGGATGAGATTCCACCGCTTAGAACGTTCCTTTCTGATGTCCGCTTGTGCCTTAGTGCATGATGCCTGGACGAGATGCTCGTTTAAGCAATGGAATCTCATGGCTAAAAAGGCAAGGAAAGTGTGTTTATTTGACCTTTAATTTGTACTATGCCGGACGTAGCAAACAGAATCATGGAACAGAGACACAGGCACTGGAACATGCCGGCTCCAATCCGCAGCAGAAGGAGGGGAAACCGCTGTCCCTCCTGAGGATGCGTTGGAAGGCTGGAGGAGGATGGTGGCAGCGAGGAGGAGCAACGGGAGCGCGACGAACGGGATGCGTGGCATTGTGGCGGCGTGTCTGTGTGCTGGCAGTGTTGCTTTCGCCGCGCGTGCAGTGGTGAGAAGAAACGAGAGCGCGCGCGACGCGGTGGGCTATGTATACAGGGTGGTTGCGGGGAAGGCGGCGGCAGAGGTCGATCAACTTTCTTGGCGGCGAAGTTAACAGTACAGTAATTTCACCGGTGGCAAGGCAAAGAAGCACCGGATTGCTAGCCTACCACTAGCGCGCGTCTGAGTGCAGAGCACAGGCGCTTTGTTTGACCAGTAATCACCTTATTATTAGTATAAAATTGTCATTTGCAAGTTGAGGCAGGAGTAGCGTGGCGCGCGGAGAGCTGTACGTGGCTGCGTCCATGCATGGCTGACAGCTGCGCGCTTGGCTGCGTCCACGGCATGCAGAGCTCCTGATAGCAGGTGAGGGAGGGCCCACCATATACACCAGAGGACGCGGACCGAGTCCCCGCCGCTATCGTCGACCGACATTGTTTTAGTGCAACCGAGGCCCTGCTGCGACGACGTGCACCTCTCCCCAGTCGATTAACCGACTGATGACACAACGCTTGATTGCGTTCAAGTTATTTAGGCTTATCTCTGCCTCTGCCAGGCAACGCTGCTATGACTCCTGCAAGTGCTCGCCGTTTCATACACGGGTCGCGGCAATGACTAAAATGTCAACACCTTATTATCATCACATACTGTAAAGAAGTAAAGAACCAAAGTCATGCTTTGCCTCATTGACTGACAGAAGAATCAATCGTTGCTCCCCATGTGCAAGAAGAGCTGTTTTCTGGTCACCAACTATTTAGTCAACAAGTATATTTGGTCACTGCAGGTGGACAAATTGTGTTGCCAATGGGGCTATAGGACAATTGTACGGTTTCACCGCCCTTCAGTGCTCAATGCCTCATTTGCCACCAAACTATTGGCGTTAATCTTGTGACTAGTAATGTCTGAATTGTGATTGTTCTTCCTCGCCGGCAACGCAGCGCTACTCGACATCTATAGTATTACAACAATATACATACAGGAGGCCATTACCAACTATAAAGGTGACTTCCAGGCACGCCGGTCTTGCAAATTACCCTTTTGTCAGAACCTCAAAAGATAGCGATACTTCAAGAACCAACCCGTCTGTCCTAGTGAGCTCGCCAATCGCCATAGAGATGAAAGATTTTTGGGCTGCCTCGCACGTCTTATTTGGGCCTATCCACTTCATGGGCTAGATTACGCGATCGCAACCTTCAAGATCAGGCAGGCTCAATGTTCGTGGTACCTTTGTGTGTAGGCCTATTTGTGTGGCTAGACCTCGCAGGCGCCGGCGCTAATTTTGTTTCTCGCATTGCACGTGGAAGAAACGAGTCAATGAAGGTGGAAAAATTTTGTGACGATGCAAGGTATCTTTATTTCTCTATTTTTTATTATCTCTCTCTTAGTCTTCTAATTTCTTTTTGTGTCCGCCTCCACGTAAGTTATCGTTTGGTGTCATCTTCACGTAAGTTACCTATGTCCGATACGATCTGTAATTAGCCATCACGCTCCGCCTCGTCAAGCACCTGGCGCCATCGTCGACAGACGATGCCTCTGCCGCGGCAATGTCGTATTACGGTATCAAGGCGGATTTCATGTCCGAGCAAGCCGCAAGGGAAGTCGCATGCATGGACGGGTTCAAGTTCCTCAAGCTCCCTTACAAGCAAGGGGGAGAAGATGGAGTCCAGCCGGACAAAGCAAGCGAAGTTGTGGTGCCACCTCCATTGGCTCGCCGGAGAAGGATGGAGACACGCAGTACTCCATGTTCATCTTCCCGGACAAGAAAGACGACCTCTCGAACATGGTGGCAGTGATCATCGCGCCGTTGGCGTCCCTATACGACATCGTGGCTGAGCTCAAGGAGAAGCATGTCGAATTGACACTGCCCAAGTTCATGATAAACTTCGACGCTTCGACGCCCTCAACCAGCTGAATCTCACGCTGCCGTTCTCGTCAGAATCGGCCGACCTTAGCGGCATTTGCAAGGAGGAGGAGGTAGACAACGATGAAGGTGGTAGTGGCTCACAGCGGCCGGTGTTCGTAGGCAAGTTAGTGCATAAGGCGGTCATTGAGGTGAACGGGAACTGAGGCTGCTGCGGTCACCATATGTGTGTTCTATGGCTCCGCCCGACATCATTGAGTTCATCGTCGATCACCCGTTCAGCTTCTTCATCATGCTTCTTCACCATGGAGGAGCGGTCCGAGATCATCGATTCGTCGAGCACGTCCTCCTAGAGCCTATAGTTTCTTTGTTTTTTAAAACCCAAAGCGAAGCACATGCACTTTGCTAGTATTTATACATTTTCCTTCTCTCGCAAAACAAGTTTGAAGGCCAAATCAATGAAGTTATAAACTTTGCACACACAAAAAGAAATTCTCAGAAGAAAAATAACCTTGAGCACATTATATTGCACATATAGATATACTAGCAAAGTACCCGTGCTTCGCTACGGGCGTGTATGAAAGTGCATCTGGCTGGATTGCACTCGGACGCCTCCGTACGGACGCCATTGAACCAGTAGAATCGTGTATAGAATGCGACTCAAGCAGGAAGGCCACAAGCCTACGCGTAGATGTGAGCGCTTGCCCCAAGACAAGGTTTCAGGCCGTCTATTTGCATTCTAATTCAAGTTGAACACTTGACAATGATTCTCATGATTTTACGTGAGTACAAGCGAGTGCAGCAACAACCACCTCTATCTCCACGAGGTCACATTCCATCTCATCGCAAAGGGCACCGGTCCGTTCCTCGCCGGCGTGCTTCAGCATCAAACTCCTCCCGCTATCTCGTTTGTTTGATACCTTGCTCGAGGCTCCAGACATATGGGCGGCGGAGGCCTGAGCTTCCACTCGACACCGGTTACAATTTTCAGGAGTAGAGATTGTGCACATGGGACACACATGTTTTATATTATACTTTATTAATATCTAATATTAGTAAGAAATATATGTTAAATAAAGATGAATGCTAAATTTGCTTGATTGCATAATGCAGTACACGGGTACAAGTGTCTACAACACAACAATTTATTTAGCTTAAATGTCATTCATCTATAATATGCACGGTATTAAAGGAGGTACAAATTACATTTGTTCATGTCTAACTTTTATATCTTATGCCAATAGCCATCTCACGTATGGAACCTGTTAGGCGACCTCTTCCCTTTATGATGCGGACCACTCGACATTGTACCAATCTCTAACCTGAATATAGCCCAAAATAATAAAATAAAATGAAGGTAATCATGTTCGAAAATAAACGGAACACTGCAGCGGTCCGGCAAAGCTGCAGCCTCTTCAGAAAAGACGATGTCATGGTTTGGTTGGGAAGCCTTGCCTTGCACATAAGCACCCTAGACGATCAGATTTAAGCGACCTTCTTCTCATCACAAGTCATCAATTTCATCAAACACGGAACAGGAAGGAAGCGAAGGAAAAGCACGTTCATATTTGATCGGATTACTACGTACGTATAGGAGTTTGTGTCATATTTGGCGTGGGCGTACATGGGCGTGGGTGAACTGTATGGACGTTCTCATCAGACTTATTAAGGAGTAGAGATATAGTTCACATTTTACATTATTTTTTATTTTTTTATTAGAAGGGACGCTTATCTTAGCGTCATATATATGGAGATGAGCTTTTATATTCATATATGTTGTCCCAAACAACAGTAGCATATAACCCCTGCCAACGACACACGAAGGAACAACAACATTTAAAAGAATTTCGACCAACGGTTCCGCATCCTTCCGCTTGGCTTGTTCGCGGGGCCTCTTCTGTTATACTAGTACACGCCTGCAACACAAAACCGCTCTATTGAAAAGAAAAGGGGTGTTTTCAGGTCCAAAATAATAGTCATTATTTTTTCCTAACTAATGGCCATTAGTTGGATCTAACGGTATAGATTAAATTTTAGAAGTTAATAACTAATGACCATTAGTAGGGGTAATATTGTCAAAATAATATAGTTATAATACAAAAATTCATCATAACTAATAAGTTAGTCAAATTTTACATGAATTTGTTATAAAATATTTATTTAAAAGTTGATTAATCATCATCATTATTATTATAGTCAAGTTTTAGTGTATTTAACACAAGTTTGTATGATACAAAATATTAATTTCTTAGTGCAGTTACTAGACTACCCTTGAACTAATGGCCATTAGTTGAGGAAAAATAATGGCCATTATTTTGGACCTGAAAACATCTCAAAGAAAACCAGTGTTCGCCAGCATCCTCCTTCCTCGGTTCATCCGACGCGGCCAGCACCCGCCGCCCCTAGCTCTCGTCCGGCGCCTCCTCTCTCTCTCGCCCCCTCCCGGACGCCACCCTGGCCACCGCCGCTAGCTGCCGGCTTGCATGAAGTCCGACGGCTGACAGACCGAGGGTACAAAAGTCCGGTTCGATCGAAAAGTCCAAACAAGATGGGAAAGCCAAAGCAATGTGATTATGAACGATAGATTTTAAACACGCCACTCTGACCCTGTTACATTGGTTTACATGGGTACCATCGGCACTGGAACTCCTCTGAAAGTTCATTCAAATGTAGCTTTGTTACCTATAAATGAAGAGATACATAATAACATGTACTCCTCTCCTTTCTTTTATTATTACTGTCGTTCAGACAAGTTTTGCTAGTTCATTTTTAGGTCATTCTTCCTATCTAAAACGTTAAGATTTTCAGATCAGTTATGAAACTAGTGCACATATTTGCATGGGCTGTTCGCTGTTGGGTAGATATGCCTGCCTAGGCCTTCATAAGAGGTGGGGCACAGTTTATATGCTTGTTGAAAGTCCCACAGGAAGGCCGCGCGGCGTCCGTGCCTGTCCCCTGCTCCTCCTCCTCCTTCCCGCCTATCAGAAACCGACGCGCCAACTTGGACGGAAGCACGGGTGGTCCCGATGAAGCTCTTGCCAGCGTCGATGACGCCACGCCATGGACGCCCTGCGCGGGCGGCGAGCCATCCGCGCGGGTCTTCCTCCTCCAGCCGTGGTCGATCGCCGTCTCGTGTTGAACCACAGGAAGAGCAGCGGGACCTGGTTGGCCCTCACAGAGCTGCAAGGTGATGAAGACAGCGAGGAGGAGCAACGGAGGCGCAGCGAGAACGAAGCGTGTCATCTTGAGATCTTTTGGCAGCGTGTGTGCGCTATTGTTTGTTGCCTCACTTCGCGGAGATGGGAGCAAGCGAAGCAAGAGTCTGGCTATATATAGGAAGCGAAGCGGGAGGGTGTAGACGTTGATAGTTTTCTCTGGAAAGCACGTGGTACAGACTACGAAAATGATATATTCATGATATCCGACTCCGTTTTACGACCTTAACATCTTCAAGCTGCCAACTTAGGTGAAAGAAGTTTCTCGCACTACTGTCATCACTTGTGCCTCTCTACGGGAAAACGGGTGTGTTTGTCAAATGTCTCTCGCACTCGGCAAGCCCTTAAAACACTCGGTGAAATCTTTGTCGAGTGCCGCGCTATGGATGAGATGCTTGAAGCATATATATGCTAAAGAGAAGGTAAGTTTGTAGTATGCCGGATGTAGCAAACTGAATCATAGAGCAGAGACATTTAACCACTAGAGGCTCGTTCTGCGGACGGAGAGAAATTTAACTACTACTACTTTATGATCTTATCATTTGACTTAGGTTCTGTTCGGACCCTCTCTAACTTTTAAGAAACTGGATTTTAGAGTTAATTTCTAGAAACTGGCTTATAAATAAAGTCTAGGTGATCCTGTTTTTGGATACTAGTTTTGAAAAATTAGAAACTAGTATTAATGACTTATGTTTAGATAAAAAATCTGGTATTAGGTGGGTTAGATTAATTAGATTATGAGTTTCTTAAAAACTCATAAACCAATGTTTAGAAACTAATCAAGAAACTGGTATATGTTTGGAGACCCTCCATTTCTAAAAACTGATTTCTTAGAAACTTGATGAAACATGCCTATGAGTGCCAGCCTACTAGGCATTTATGCAATGACTCCCTGAAGTGCTAATCGCTCACTCACGGCTCATCTTACGTTTCATACCACAGGGATATGGATCGATACGAGTATGAGTCTTTTGATCACTTTTTTTAAAAAAATGGGAAGCTCCACACAACAACAGAAAACTCCACAAAACCTTTTTAAAAAGAAGTCTTGCTTCCCAGACAGATTAGACCTTGAAGAAGTCAGTTGATTAGGTTCACATGCATGAATGTAAAATGAGTTTGATTTTGAACTATGTGAACTTAGTAATTATGCATATATCTCAAAACTATATGCAGAAAATCAATGGTTGCAAATACAACCGAACATGCATATATCTCAAAACTATATGCAGAAAATCAACGGTTGCACATCCAACCGAACATCCCACTGTTGGGAGAAAGACTTTCCACTCCGATTTTAGCGGCGCCGGCTGGTGTTGTTGCGCGTCACGCGTCACTAATGTATGCGTCGAAAACGATGGGTGGGTCCACATCCGGAGATGCAAGAATCTTGTGCCAGTTCAGATTGGACTAGAAATAAGCTAAACTCCTGTCAAAGCGTCAAGAATTATTAGAGTATATAAGGAGATCGAGGTACTAGGGAGTAGGGAGTGATGCGGGACACATAGATCGTACTACTCCAGTAGATCAAGCTGATGTGTGCGCCGTCTTTCCAGTAAGTGCCAACTTGCAGCCGAATTGTCAAACGTTCACAAAAAAACTTCAGGGAATTTGAACTGCTCGTGGCCGGCGTCGCTGTTTCGTGGGCGCGACACGTGTGGGTTTAGCCTGGAGCACGTCCGCTGTGCGAGAGCACGGTAGGCATCAGTGCGTCTGCCTTCTCTCGCACTACATCAGTGCGCCTGCAATGCAAATTATTAGCTCGCTCGTTCGTTTCCAGTGACTTACAGTAGTACGATGAATCTCTACTAGTATTTCCAATGCAGGTATTTTTTTATTCTTTTTTCCCTAACTTTCGATATCAAACGTTCACAAAAGAATCAATGAAAGTACACGCAGATGAAGTACTTCCACGCACATCGGTCGTGGGGCAATTCTTCACCCTTTATCAGTGTGTAACTGCATCTTGAGGTGGTTCGGCTTTTTCCTGATTGGCATCCAACTGTAGTACTTTAACTTATTATTAGGCAGAGAGAGGGGAGCAGTCTTCTATTGTTCTTTTTGTTGACGGACGGACCTGTATTCTCCACGTTTAGGAGCGGCAGAAGAAAATTGAAGTGGGTCCGGTTCCTCCTCCAAAACCGGGAGATGCTCTAGTTCTAGTATGTACCATCGCGCGTGTCGATGCAAGTCAAGGTATATTCGTTATAGTCAGTTATAGTCGGGTTGATTTTTTTCATTACTGATGCAGCACACTAATTTAGAGGAGCAACTTCAAGGTGCTGATAGGTAGTTCTAGCACAAATTGTTGAAGGAACAACTTTAACGTGGTAGTATATAATACCCTGAGGCCAGTCTGAATCCACAGACTTCAAGAGCTTAATCCAAAGCTCAATAAAAGATCTAATCCAAGATCTGAGATAGAAACATCAAGTTCTATTGATAGGGTAGTGAGTACAAAACAAAGTTACAATACTTGAGGACCTCTATTTATAGGCTTCAAGACCTTACACAATTCATATACCAACTATTATGACAACTACTAGCCAATTAAATGACAACCTATATGACAACTAATATTTTACTCATGCCAACTCATACATTACTCAATATCAACTCATATGACAACTAGTGAGTTCTAGTGAACTCACAACACTTCTTGATCTAGATAAGTCTCATAGCATGACATAGAGATAAAACCCAACTTGATTTCTTCTTCTATAGTAGCAAAATCTGAATTTACTTTGAACACCTAGATTTTTTTAGTACCAACTAGTTTTGTCCCTCATCAATTACGTTTCACTATTCATTTTATTCAAAATATTTATTTAGATATAAAACATTATAGGTTATATTCCAAATTTGTCTAGTAATAAAATACATTTCAACAAATATATGATTATTTTTAAATTTTTTGAATAAGACAAGTAGTCAAACGTAACAAAAAAGTCAACATCAATAATAATTTTCGAATGGAGGAGTACTAGTCAAAGTTGCATGTGGGTGGGATTGCGATTCAGCACGTCGTCGTTTGAGTCGGTAAGGTTTATACTATGCTCCTCTGAGCCACGCATAACTGGCATGAGTCCTTCCTCTAGTGCTCACCGTTTGATAACGGATCGCGGGGCTCGCGGCATGTGTGTTCATAATCGCACGTTGAAGAAGTCAGTTGAGGTTCACAAGCGGAGGAATGCCTCGCCAGTCGCCCCCAAAAGGAGCAGAAAACGCTGGAATGTCTCAGGCCCTGTTCGGCATGCTGGGCTGGTACTACAACGGCTGGGCTGATCAGCCCAGCCGTTCGGCTGTCCAGCGCCAGCCCAGCCCAGCCGTTCGGCTGGATTAGTCCACAAACTCATTCGCTCGTTGGAGACAGGAGCCGTCGTTCGCTCGCTAGAGACAAGAGCCGTCTAAAAATAAATTTTGAGCAAGCAGCGCTGACAAACTGATTTGGCTGGCTGGAGCTGGTCTGGCTGGCTGGCGCTGGCTCTTCCAGCCCAGCCGCTGGCCACTCCACCCAGCCTAGCCGAACAGGGCGTCATTTGTTCATCAAATGGTCTAATAACCAATGCACATTTTCCGGTATGAAATGGGTTTCAATCTTGAAGTGTGCATGGTGCGTGTAGACAAATCATTCTTTGCTCGCCATGAAGAGCTTTTTTTTTTTGTCAACGATTATTTAGTCACCAAGAGTAACATTGGTCACTGTAGATGAACAAAATTGTGTCACCAATGCGATATCGCCCTTGGTGAATGGCGGTGGCTATAGGATAGTAGGATTTCACTGCCATTCAGTGCTTAATATATACCTCATTTTTTTCCACCAAACAGTGTTGCTTTCAGATTCTCTCTAGTATGATATAATAACAAGGGAATGCTGCTCCAAGGAAAAATAAAGCGTACATATTGGAACCGTGATGATGGGCCTCTGGGCTGAAAGTAAAACATAAGGCTGCTAAAATCTAGATAGAATTCCAATCTAGAATAGTGCACTACATTGGAATTGGAAGAGTTCGGATTGTGTTGAGACACAAATAAATACAACCAACGCCTCACAAAGTTCACAAAGAAAAAGCCGTAGAAGAGCCAGCCAATGCATGGCATTGTATCGGCTTTACTTCTCCTTAATACAATGACTCACATTTCTGCATGTTTGAGAGAAAAAAGTCAGCGAAAAGCAGAAGAGAAAGAGTGCGTCTCTTTCAGACCAAAAGAATATCTGCAGATCACCTTGAAGAAAGGTACAGTCTATGCTCTGCTGCTTGTATTTTGCCACCTATTTTATCCCCTTTTTTCATCAGATCAGAGTATACCAGCAGTCCTCTTCGGTCCAAGTTGTTTTATGAAATAATTTGCTAGGACTTAACAACTGTTATACATTTTCCTCATGATGTCTTTCATATGTCAGTTCTCCTTATGCTCACCCTGAGCAATGGAAAGTAACACCTATTTTCGGCCTTACCATCAACAAATCATGTTCTTTAATAAGTACTAGTAGTTGTCTAAACAGGCCATATAGCGCACTGATTGGCGCGCCAGTTTTGTACCAGTTGTGAACTTGTCCCCTCTAAAAAAAAAGTTGTGAACCTATATTGGGCTGTATCGCACGTCTTATTTGGGCTAGATCCGCTACATGGGCCAGATTACACGATCGCAACCTTCAAGTTCAAGATCAGGCAGTCAATGTTCATGGTAACTCTATCATTTGTCTACGGCTCTGCCCTGACCGGCTGTGTGGCCTAGCCCGCGCGGTCGCTAGTTTTGCTTGTAATCATGGAGAGCGTCAATGAAGGTGGAAATTAGTATATATCTCGTCCACGAAGAGCAAGGCACATAAAAGATGCAAGGCACCTTTATTTATTTATTTCGTTTTCCTTCTCTCGGAAAACAAGTTTCTTCTGAACTTTGAACACCGAAAATTCCTCAAAAGAAAAATAACTTTGAGCACATTATATTGCGCGTATGGATATAGTCATCTTTTACATTATTTATTGGAAGGGATGCTTATATTATATCTTAGCGGTCCTATAAATGAAGGTGAGCCCTTAATTTGAAAGTGTGGCTCCCAACTGTATACTGTATACGGTTATGTAAAGGAAAAGATGAGTTTCAGGATAGCGGTTCCTGGCGGGTCACTATGGCTGGTGATGAGGAGGACAATCTTTGTGCTGGTCGTAAGATCCACTTCGACGGCCTCGCTCCGTCCGTTCCGGCCCCCTGCTTCTCCACGCCTCCAAGATCTCGACGCAGCAGCTTCGGTCGCTCCACCGGCTGCAACCCAGCCTGCACCACCGGTGTTTGATCGCTCGTCTGCTGCAGCGTCTGGCCGGACGCCACGCCATCGCCGTCGTCCCGGGCAAGCGACGACGAAACTGGAAGTTCATCGCGGCGATCGGCGTCGTCGTAGGAGGTGATTCTCCCGCTGTTCGCCGTCGTAATCGCGTTCCGAGGTGCAGTCACTGCGTCGTGCTGGTGCGGGTGCGGCGCATCGCTGTGAAGCTTGAGAGAAATAGAGAATCCACGGACGGAGGTGAGCTTGAGCAGCCAAACA
Organism: Chloris gayana; assembly: GCA_031894775.1. Classification (NCBI taxonomy): domain Eukaryota; kingdom Viridiplantae; phylum Streptophyta; class Magnoliopsida; order Poales; family Poaceae; genus Chloris; species Chloris gayana. The sequence goes on along the minus strand of JAUNZO010001842.1, from coordinate 29,294 downwards.
CCTAGAAAAGGAGGCAGGCACTGATGAGCAGCAGCAACGGCGACAGCACGCAGCGAGCCATCTCACGGATGAACTCTGATTCGATCTCTCTGCGTGTGTGTGAGGCTTTTTTTTTTTTTTGAGAATGTGTGTGAGGCTTCAGATGCCAGTAACCGTAATTGTGGCTAGATGGAACCGATGACTAGCTGATTTCTTGAGCTTGCTGATGATCGACGAAAGCGACGATGCATGGTGTGTTGCGCGACCACCTTGATTTATACTAGCAACGGAGGAGTCGGGCCGCCAGCTGCGCACGTCGTTTTGCAAGGTAACTAAGTTCGACGCATGCAATTACTTACCCATGCAGCATGCCACCGTAAGATTCCTATTCTCTCGAGATTCGTATGAGTGAACCCCACGTTGTATGTCAGACCTCTCTTAGATAATACATATGCTTTTTATCAGAAATACAGATAGTCATACCGTATATACATGTGGGACCAGAAGGAAAGAGAGGCACAAGCCATGCAGCATGCCACCGTAAGATTCCTATTCTCTCGTTGGTGTCCATCCTTCTTCCCCAGAACAGCTTGCAGCCGTCCTTCCCCAGATCTAGGTGCTAATGCGCGGCCGACTCCTTCGCCTCCTGCACTCGGCGCCCTTCCCCCTTCTTCCTCCGCTTTGTGCGCACCTCCGCAAGGAGCTCCTCTGCCTTCACCTGCGCAATTTTTCCCGAATGGAGCCACCATTTACCTATCCTAGTGCTGTGCCGCTGTTCTTATTCCATTGTTGGCTCCAGACCCTGCTACTTTCGTCCATGGCGTGCACCAGTTCTAGGGGTACGCACATATCTATGTGTGTCTGTGTCTCGCACGGTTGGAGTTGGAGAACATTTCTTCGTGCCAGGGACCTCAATTTTTTGAAGGTAAAAGCATGTACTATGCCATTTCATTAAAGAAGAGATAACAGCAGATTACACTGAAAAACACATAAGAAAAAGAAAACTACCTCAGAGATACAAGGACACACAAGAAAACCTAGAACAGGAACGGGCAGCTCATGTTCCCGGCAAGATACAGATCTAAGAATAGAAGCAAAGCAAGGCGCAAGCGCAATGCTCGGGGAGACACCAAGCAAATGATCCTGTAAAAAACAGCCGGAGAAAGGTGTAGCTGTTTCTAAACCCGGATTAGTCTTGGTGTCGCATTACAGGCTTGGTTGCCATGATTAAATAGTCTGCTTCTTCCTTTGCTACCTGCAGGCTTGTTTTTTTGAGGCCCTGGAAAATTATCATGTTTCGTTCCTTCCGTATGCTCCACCAGGCGTATAATAGTCTTCCAGTCCATATTTTTTTGTATTCGCTGTTCATTGACTCTGCCACACTCTGTAGCCACTGTTCAACAGTGACGGTGTTGATCACCAATTGTAGGTCAGATGTTTGCATCCAGGAGCTAATGAGCTGCAGAACAACCCGTGTAAAATTGCATTGGATTAGGATATGATGGTTGGTTTCCATTTCAGAGAACTCCATTGAAACACGCGTTCGTTAGCTCACAAATCACGACATGCATAGGTGTACTTTAATTTATTCTTGCAGTAGCTGTGAATAAAATTTCTGAGCATATATTGACATTCACAGTAATCACCTCAGCTGCTACACGACCATGAGTAGCCAAAAGGTTGAAAGAGGATGCAGACAGAGACAGTCATGAGAAACCGAAGGCTGAAGAGGAAGCTACCAACTCGGTGTAGTTATTTTTCTTGGTGGAGAAGTAGACGCGTGAGGTACTACGTAGACAAATGAAGGGTTTTAAAATGCAAGAATGACCTTTTAGCAAGGGTTTTGTTTGAATGTAGCTGGAAACTGAGAAAAACTACCTTGGGAAATTGCCAACTTAGAGCATCTCCAAGAGCTCCCCTAAAACCCCATGCATCAAATGGTGCTTTAGGGGATCCATCAAACCTATTTCCAGGATTTGATGTATGACTGTATGACTGCTCCAGCAACTCCCTTAAACCTCATCCCCTACAACTAACTTCTATTTACTCTAACCTTGCACATGGAGGGTTTAAACCATATGAATTCACTTGCAAATAATTTAAAAGATCATAATTCCACCTGCTAATGGAAAAGGTAACATTTTTCTATCACCTTTTTCATTGTGTCCAAGGAAAATATAATTTAATACATGTGTTTGTTGTACAAATAGAATTATATATGCATTTCTCCCCATTTGGAAGCAAGAAACGATCTTCAGTTAGGATTGTTAAACAGAATTATTCTTATCCAGGAACTCAAATATCATTCCCACAGTATATACATGTGCTCATTTGCTATACTTGATGGCTTTTTAAGACAAAGTATGATATGGAATCTTGAAGGTAAGTTGTTATTGCTCATGGGTAGCATCTGATGTCCAACTAGCCATTAGCTTTTTCTCTGTGTACCATTTGAGAAGGCATCTCCTTGCCAGAACTGTTCAACGATTTTGATTTCTGATGCAAGATTAGTACGGTGATTTTGCTTCTTTGATTTGAATTTTTTTTTCAATGCATGAATATCAATTAAGTGGGTGACCCTACAGGACCTGCCTAAGGTATTGTTTGCAACATGTCAATCTACAATATTCTTAATTTAGTTTAAATTTTCAATGGAGTTTGAGTACAAGAGCAATTAATGCAAGAAAAAAAACTTTACCTCTAATACAATGAAACAAAGATGTTTCTCATATTTTTCCTGAACAGAGGCATGTAAATAGAGGACACTGAACATGTGAGATCTAAGTGACTAATGAACTGATTTGAAGTGATGATGAATACCATGGTTAGAATAAATATGTTACACTTTTGACTTTACATCAATTAATAAGGCTGTAGAGGATAACATATAATGCCCAAAATTCTATTCTGTGCTAAAATGTGCATTGCTGATTTTGTATATTTGTTTTTATACTCAAGATTTCGAATGGCCCACCATGTTCTGTTGAATCAATTGGCTTACAAATCATCATCTGAAACTATTTGAGTTAGACATAAAAAAGTGCTATAGTATTAAATCATAGAATAATCCTAAAACTATTTTGTTGTGATCTCTTGCAAATGTTTTTCCTGTCCTGTCACATCCTCATGTTTAGGTGATGTATGCTGATTGCTAAAAGTGGGTCTATACGAGCAGTGATATCCTTTGAGGTACTATATGGTATCCATATCCGTGTAAAATAGTGGTACAAAGGTAAAGAAATGTTATTATAACTTTCATTACTTAGTGCAAAGCAGTAAATCGACGAAACATTCATTTTAGTTGCCTTTTCATGTTGGGACTTAAATATCCTTTTCGCATTGTTCAAGGAACAAAAATACGAATGGATGGAGAAAAGGGAAGCATTATTTGGTTTCTACAGGTAACTGCTGCTGACGATACTTTATTATCCAGTTCAATTTGTTGGAATTTTGTTTTTCCAAGGCAGCCTTGATTTAGTTAGAGCATTGCTCTCATCCGCATTTATGAACAACGCCATACAAGATCTCTGCAATGTTAGGGGCTTTTGCAGCTTGCACAAACCATACCGCATGTGATCCTTTCCTAGAGATAAAGGCAAAATAATCATTGATTAAAAACAGATGTGCTTTCGTTGCAATATAAATGTTCCTGCATTTGAAAGATTGCTTCCTATTTATTTTATATAAGCTTATTGCCAATTTATGTCCATGTATGCACTGTGATTTGTCCAATATCATTGTTAATTAAGTGGAAATGATGCTTGAGGTGAATTTCGTTTGCCCCTTACAATTATACTTATTAGTTTCTAAACAAAGCTGATTATTGCATTTTATCAGTAACTATGTTATTTACAGACTGAGATAATATTGTCATCTTAATCTGGTAGTACCATAATAGCTAAACTCAATTGCATTTTCATGTGTAACAGGATGTGAGATCTGGCTCTGATTGTCTACCATTCTTCCTTCTATTTTACCATTGGTTTCAGTTATTGTAGCAGAGTTTCTTCCTTTTGACCAAAATACTGAAACAATTAATATTACTCTTGATTATTTTTTGTGGTCATTTGAGATTCAAATACCATTCACACTATATACATATAGTCATTTGCTATGTGTTTACTATTTAATCTCTAATTTACCATCACTGCTACCTTTCAGCTGCGGCTCACACGTGGATGTGTGAAAAAGAACAGTACTTGAGAGCCATTGATGACCACAATCAAACATGTATGCATGTGTGAGATAACATAAAGGCATATAATGCAGAGCATGGGAAGGGTCTTGAATGATACTTCTCTTTTATGATATATCCATCCATTTGTAGATTTTGAGTGGCCGCCATTTAGAATCATGATCTACTCGCTTTGTAAGTTGTGTTTTCTTTTTTGCACCTATGCAACAGAGTTAGACCTTATCTTTCATATTGTTGTCGGTTCAGATAGTTTGCATACAACTTTAGTATATAAAACCAAGTCAGATTTTTTTGTTGCTTAATAATTATATACGTTATTTTGTTATAAGTACCTATCATAGTAAGGAATGTGCGTATTATTTTTATGACGATGACACCGTATGAAATTACGTTCGAGGACTCTTAAGTGAAAACCAGTTGCAAAGCTTACGGCTCTTGGCCATTTCCTAAATCGTAAGTGTATTTTGTTGTCGTATTCTTTTATATGCATCATTATTTACTTTGCTCGGTTCCGTATGTGGAATTAGGTGGTTGAGTAGTTGACCCTACTTGCGCCCGCAGCAACGCGCAGGGGGTCTCAGCTAGTTCTATTAGAATCAGATATACTAGTACAGAAGAACAATGCAGATGAAGTGATGAACAATCATAGTAGTTTGCAGCAGGATCAGACAATCAACTAAAAAAACATGTGTTCACAAATAGGCCCACCATGTGCTCAGGAAAAATGGAACCATGTGCTCAGGAAAAATGGATGGGCAACGTTAATCCCAAACTATGAGCTCTCATGTTTGCAGAGCTCTAGTCACAATAGTCTCTAGTATGTTACTATGAGCATTGAGCAGTATTCAATTTGGAAATTTACTCAAGAAGTTTAAATTCAGTTTAACAAAGTGCTTGAATCATTCTCATAGAATCATGATTCAAACATGGCAGTGCAGTATTTATAAGTTTAAAACAAGAATTTAACAGTATGTGGCATTAATAAAGGATTTTTGCAATATGCACTTACATTATCCAATCCTTGCAACGGGTAAGAACCTTTGTTCACATGGCCCACAGAATTCTGCTGTGCTATGAAATTCCAGCAGCGCTTCAGCCTCCTGGCATCAGAAACAAATTCAACCTTGTCTGTTCGAGATAAAAAGACACTAAATTGCAAATGAGAAAGGATTGCCAAGAGTCCGCACCGCACGTACGTATCCTCACCCTCGCCGACGTCAACGGCCCAGTACGCCGTGGCCTCTTCCCCGTCCCTTCGCCCAGGAAGACGACGCATCAGGTGGAGCCACGGCCGGCGCAACATACGGTGGCGGCGGCGGAAGTGCGTCCATGGAAGGCGGTCGGTCGGCACAGGTTGGCGCCGTCCGCTCGGGCGCCGGGGTCGAGGACGTGGAGGAGAGCCTTACGGAGAGGCCTCGCAGCGGGTTGGCTACGACGGCGTGGGCACGGAGGTGGATGGCCATGTGGTGACCACTGGAAATTGTGGGAGGATGATCCCGGCGGCAGATCCGCCGGTGAATGACGCTGGGGCTGTTGCGGCCTCAAACAAGCCACGCGCAGGTGCCGCCGCAACCTCCGGTGCGTTCAGGAATGGCACCGGCGGCGGATCCGTTGCTAGCGACGGCGACGAAGGCGGAAATGCGTGCCCCGCCGCACCGCCGCGCGTGGCTGCAGGGAGATACCGATGCGTTGACGAATGACGAATGAGCTCGGCGGCAGAAATCCGTGCTCCAGATCCTGCTGGTGGCAGGCAGGAGCCACATCGGCAAGGGACCAGAGCACCGCGCCATGCCGAACTGCGATTTGGATCATGTGGTCCACTCCGTCATGCGCCATAGACCATAGTCGCCCACTCTCCCCCACGGTACACGCCCATAACGAAAACAAACATTCCTTTTCAGAAGTTATAAAAAAACCATTCCTTTCAGAAAAAGAATTTTGACCAACGGCTCCGCATGGCTCGCTCGCGAGGCCTCTGTTCGCGGTAGCCCTGTACGCCCGCCGCAACAAAAGACGGCCCTAGAAAAAGAAAAAGAAAACATTGCTCGCCCACGTCCTCCTCCTTCCTCAGGTCAACACCCGCCGCCCCTCGTCCACCGCCGCTGCGGGCTTGCGTGAGGTCCGACGGCTCCCGGGCACAGTCCCGGCCCGGGTTCGTTTGAAAAATTCATGAGATGGAAATTCCAAAGCAATGTGATTATGAATTTTTCAAACACACCACACTGACCTTGTTACAACGATGTACATAGGATAAATGTTTATCATCCGCACTGTGGAACTGGAACTGCCTCTAAAAGTTCATTATGCGTGCAGCTTTGGTTACTTATATATAACCGCTGTAACAATGTGAAACAAGAACATAAACGAACTTGTAGAGGGACTAGTGCACATATACTTGTAGAAACAAGTGCAACTTCCATTGAAAAACAAAAGGAAGAAACAAGTGCAATATTGTTGAAAGACCCACAGGAAGGCCGCGCGGCTTATTTAAGAGGCGGCCGGGGCGCAGCTTATATGCGTGTTGAAAGACCCACAAGAAGGCCGCGCGGCGTCCGTGCCTATCAGGAACCGACGCGCCAAGGGCCTTGAAGCTGGTGCCAGGGTCGATGGCGCCACGCCATCGCCGCCCGGCGCACCATCACAGGGCTGCAAGTGCAAGGTGATCAAGACAGCCAGGAGGAGCAACACAAGCGCAGCGAGAACGAAGCGCGGCATCTTGTGATCTTGGTGTGTGGCTAGCTAGCGTTGCGCTTTCGCCTCACTGTTAGGTGCTGATGATGTGGTGGGAACAAAGCGAAAGCCTCGGTCGTCCTATATAGGAAGCGAGGTGGGGATCTACGTCGAGATCGCTCTCCAAAAGGTAGTACGTGCAAACTACTTGTTTCTGTTGTAGTGTCGGCGGATCGAAGTATGTAGATCACGACGTAAAACGAAGTAGTAAAATACGAGATAGAATAGAGGGACGAAATTCTTTATTGCTCTGTCTTTTCGTATTACAAAAGGTGCGTCTCCTCAACTATTTATAAGGGCGGAACCCTATCGCGTGTTGGGCCGGATTCGATAAGAGCCCACATGGGTCGGAGTCCTTCTTCTAGAAGGTGGGCCTGGCCCAACAAGAGTTTTACAACACTCCCCTTGGGCTCTTTATCGTGATAAATGTGCCTCATAAAAACTCCTTAAAAACCCGAGTGGGAAAAATGGAGAAAAGAGCACATATTACCACTTCTTATATTGCACGCATTGCCTCATCAAAAACCTTAATGAGAAAACTTCATATGAAAACTCATAAGGGAAAAAGAGTACAATGCTTTAATCTTCGTGATTAATGCTTATCGATCCGCATGACCGATATGAATTATCTTCGAGATAATCCTTTAATTCGGGAATGTGATGTACTTAGGGAAGTTCTCCCCTGTTCCAAGCACTTCTCTAAGTCTTACAACACCAAGCCAACACTTTTCAAAAATGCAAGCTGGTAATGCCTTTGTGAACATATCTGCGAGATTGTCACAAGTTCGGACATGTGTAACCAAAATCTCTTCCTTCTTTTGCAATCATGCGTGTGGAAGAATTTATATAACATTTGTCCTATTCGACTTTATGTATCCCGATTGTGTTCGTGCCATATAAGCTTTATTATCTTCATAGATAATTTTAGGGGATGGAGTATATGCAACTCCATAAGTATCCAATGTATAGCTTGACTTTCTTCGAACCATGCGCATTCCTTGACAGCTTTAAATGCGATGATCTCTGAGTAATTTGTCGATGTAGCAATAACCGAATGCTTCGTTGACTTCTTTGACTTCCGGAAGTGTAGTTCATGTTAATTCCGTAGTAATTCGAGATCTTCGGTTCTTCTCGTGTATCGAAGTATTTGCTAATGCCACATGGTCGGTGTCAATCTATCTCTTGCAATTGGATGTAGTGTCTCATCAAAAACCTTACGTGAGAAACCTTCGAGTAAAACTCACCAAAGAAAAAAGAGTTCAATACATATTCTTCTTGATTATTATCTTCACGATAATCTATTCTTCGTGAATAGCAAATATGATCTTCATGATCAATATTATTCAATATGCTCCCCCTCACATGGACATTCCTTGAACTTCATGTTCAATGTCTTGAGAGTAATAGAGCAATGTGCTTCATCACATATATCCTTTTGTAGGATAATTCTTTTATAGAATTTGCTACAATAATGCAACATTCTATTGAGATCTTCGAGATCATACACCGATCTTCGATTCGGTTAGGAATTACACCAAATACCTTCATGGATTAATGGTGTTTATTCATAATTTGACTGGTAAAGTCATTCATTGACTTATTCCTTCGTGGATGTATCTCTTCTACGAGATGCTTTTCATGGGTCTATTCGGTAAGTGATTCTCCTTCGTGGATGTATCACATCGGTGAGATGCTCTTCATGAGACTTCTCGTTACAATGCTCTTCATGAGACAGAGAATTCATATCCTTCGAGGACTTCATCATATGGATTTCGTATTACAAAAGGTGCGTCTCCTCAACTATTTATAAGGGCGGAACCTCTCTGCGTGTTGGGCCGAGATTCGATAAGAGCCCACATGGGTCGGGAGTCCTTCTTCTAGAAGGTGGGCCTGGCCCAACAAGAGTTTTACAACAGTTTCTTCGGAAACGGTAGTAATATTATCTTATAAAAAATACCAACGTGGCCGAAAGCGCGCGCTACTGACTTATCTTCGGAGCTTTTTTTTCTGTTTTGTTGGGAAAGAAATTGCGTGCCCTATCAGTCAACATGCAATGTCGATTTTGGTCGCATCCCACGACAGCGGGTCACAGCCCTGGCGTCGTCGCATGCGGGGAGATGGGAGCAGAAACATCATTAATTAACTCCGGCCGGAAACGTTTGATCATTCATCTTCAAAGTGGCAACAAGGGAACAGATCGATTGTAACATCGCAGGAAAGATTAAAAAGGTCCACATCTCTCTATGGCGAAGACGACATAGGGAATCGCAGGCATGCATGCCTAGCGGCTTCAGGACGAATTCCATGATGTTGAGAGGAGCGCCAGTCGCTGTCAATGCTCCACGCAGGTAGGAGGATAGCAGCGCCCACGACGGCGGAACACAGCCCTGGCGCCGTCGCATGCAGCTCGATCTGGTCCGCGGTGAAGCCGATGTAGAACACGGCTGGACCGGTATTTGGTTCCGAAGGAGGGACATGGATGGATTTTCTCCCATACCTATGGGGCATCCCATTGGAGAGAGAAAATCTAATAAATACTTAAAATATTATTTATTTATTTTAAAATGTTATGACACTTGGTATACGTGTAGTTTATATGATACTAAACATATATCAAAAGTTTCAACTTTACCTAAAAATATACAATTAACAAATTATGAATAAAGATAAAAGAAATGGACAAAACAGTTCATTGGTCATCTTCATATATAATTTATTAATTTTATATCTTTTAGATAAAGTTGAAACTTTGTGTGATATACTTTCTATTGTATCAAATATAGACACACCAATCTTTTTTTTGTAAATCATGCATTGCATGTTTCATTTTAAGAGAGGGAAGAGTACAGGGGTCGGATCCTAGTACATGATGTTCATGGTAACGCAACTGTGGCACAACAACTAAAGCAACATATCTTTTCAAAGTTTGTAAATATTATTTATATTTTTTTAGCCGGTGTGTGTGGGGTGGGAAAACATACTTTCCACGAAACTGCTCTAGGATTCGTCGAGAGGACATGTGGTGCGGTTTACATCATAGAATTTTTTTCCGTACGTTCAGCTGTGTCTGTTTCTGTCACGAAATGGACGATATTGCTCGACCGGGTCGCCACCAAAAGCGTGCATGCACACTTCAATTGCACGCAGCAGGCACGCACGTTGATCGGTCGTGGAGCAAAGGTTCTCGGGTCGAGACTGGGCTCGAGCCGGCGCATTCTCGCGTTCGCGCTCAACGTATACGTACGTCGATACCGGACCGAATCATGCATGTGGATTGGTCACCGTCTCGATCGGCCACGCAAACTCCACAGATGACCACAGCATAAAGAAAGGTGGTGCGCGCCTACGATTACACCAAGTTGTAATTGCTCTGCACGTAAATGCCACCTTAAACTTCAAATTCTGGTTGTACCAAAAGGAATTTATGCTTGTAGCTTGCCTCATTGCACCGATTATTAGGTCACTCCGTTAATTACTTCCTTGGCTAGCTGGCTGCAGGCCAAGGGTACATTTTTTAAAAAATGATACCTTTTGCAGAACTTCAGTTCTTGTTTTAACAGGAATTTATGCTTGTAGCTTGCCTCATTGCACCGATTATTAGGTCACGCTTAAATAAGTCAGCCGATTGGCCGATTAGGTACCCCTGTACTCATGCATGCGCAAGGAAAAACGTCGTCTCGTTATGAAATAAGTTTGCTTTTTACCTTTGGACTGCGTGCCATGCTGCATGTAAATAAATAATTGAGAACGGTGAAAGTCTGGAATTTTGGGATGGTTCGTGGATTCCTCGGCTCATAACACCTAGAGGCATGCCTACCATGCAACTTTTGGAAGAAGATGCTCATAACACCAAGAGGCAGGCCTATATATCATGCACATTTTGGGAGGAAGATGCTGATACGATCCAGCTCTACCGGATGAATTTAGAATGGGAAGATTCCTTGGCTCATAACACCTAGAGGCATGCCTACCTTGCAACTTTTGGAAGAAGATGCTCACATAACACCTAGAGGCAGGCCTATCATGCACCTTTTGGGAGGAAGATGCTGATACGATCCAGCTCTACCGATGAATTTAGAATGGGAAGATGTACCTGCTTGGCACCATGACACAAAGGGCATTTTCAGGATGCGATCTACGTACAAGTTGCAGCTGATGCTATGAGGAATCCAAATGGAGGTAGGTCAGGTACCGTTCTAAAGACTGCTCTTTGTACAATATTCAGACACTTTTTTAATTAGAGGAAACTGATGCTATGAGGAATGTTCAGGCACTGATGGTATGAGGTATCCAGATGGAGATCCTAACAGGTCAGGTACAGTTTCTACCTACTGCTCTTTGTGGAGGCGTTTGTGGAATATTCAGGCATTGAATAAAATAAAACATTTTTTATGGAGGCTCACACATAATATTCTTGCTTTCCGTGTTAATTTGGAGAGGAGAAGTACGAAGATCAGCACAAAATGTGTAGTCTGCTCTAAACACTTTCAGTAGAATCTGAAATCTGTAGTCTGCTCAAACACTTTCAGGAGAAGTACGTATGACCGTACTAACAAGGTCGTTAGTGGCAGCGGAAGCAAATAAATAGATTTCAGTAGAATCTGAAATCACCCCAAGAACATATGCATCACGCATATATGAGAGCGAGACAGTAGAAACCACATCAACATAAATCACACCAGATGTTTAACGTGGAAAACCCTAAATTTGGGGTAAAAACTACGAGGCCAAGCCCGGCCAAATCTCTTCCACTATACGAATGTGGGATTATAACAATTCCTCTCTAGATCACACTAGAGGCTCTCACTTATCAAGATTATATAATAATCCTCATCAAGATTATACAATAATCTTAGATGACAATTCAGATTTGGTGGCTACCTAATTTTTCTTTCCCTCTCTAGTTGGCACTAGAGGCTTTCCCTAAGGCTCTTGCCTTGCTCTCTTGCTTGCTTGCTTTCTTGCTTGGGATTAATAGCAACATGGCAGCCATGCCCTTTATATAGGAGGAGAAGGTCACTTGGATATGAGAAAACAAGTTGGATGACGACTCACTTCCAAGGGATGTATGGTTCCCAACACCATATTGTTTTCTTCTATCCATTGTGTTTGTTTTATTCTATCCGTTGTATTTGTTTCCTCCTATCCATTGTGTTTGTTTCGTTCTATCTATAGTAATTTGTTTCTCTCTGCATCCAACTCATGAGAATGATATCCAACATATATGTATTCCTTTTTTTGTTCTTAACCTCCCACATCATTCATAGGCTCACCAAAGAATCAAATGAAAATGAAGTTGTAGCGGCCACGATGGATGCAGTGTCCGGCATGATTTTGCGCTTGCACCAGCACGTCGCACTTCCCCGCACGTCGATCGGTCATGGTGCAAGTCAATCTTCCCGCCCAAGAGGGGGTAGTCGGGCTTTCGGGCCATCCATGCAACTTTATTTTGGTTCAGTCTCTGTGACCCGTACTCGTGAATTGTGATTGTGAATCTGTATTCTACAGCCTCTGTCACATGTACTTTTTCTTTTTGCGATCATCTATACTTTGATTTGTCACTTATAGGTATTCAGCCGGCCAAATCAACCTCACTGAGACGTATTACGACGGTGGGCTGTTTTCGGCCGCATCCGTTGCAGTGCTTGCTCAGCCCATCAACGTCGTTTGACCATCTGGGCCATGCAATTTCAGCTGAGACTTCACAACCTTCACCATATACCCGCGCAACAAAATATGTTAGAATATCAGCTACCTGATGTTTTTTTTGGTAAAGTCTATTTAAAAACTCGACCCGCGAAGGGTAAGCAACTTCTTTTGACCATATGGGCCATGCAATTTTTGCTAAGAAGAAAACTTTCTTACGTAGATCGAGAAAACCCCCGAACCCCCTCTCTCCCTTACATTGGGCCTGCAACCTTGTGTGAACCTGTACTTGGAACCACCATGGGTTACTGTAGCTTCTAAGTTTCTAGGTGCGGCCTTGATCACATGCTTTGGTACGGACAGAGGCGAGAGGATTTCTTTACCCAAACGGAAAATTCGCTCTCCCTAGGAGTCAAACTCAGGACCTTCGGAATGCTACTAAGCCACCTTAACCACTAGGCTAAGGGACCTTTCGTCGAAAAAGGTCTAGTTTACTCTTTAAACAATTCACTTTGTTCCTCGAATAAAACCTTGGCTCAATTTACTCCCTCAAAAATTTAAATTAGTGCAATCTACTATATTATGCAATTTATCTTTTTTTATCTCAATTTGTACAATTTGAATTTAGTGCTCAAATTTACACAATGATAATTTCATTGAACAACCTTACGCCCAAAAATATAATATATATATTTTAAGCATAATTTTTATAGATTAATAGCGTCAAATATGATCTTAACTATAAGAGTCTAAAAGTGTATAGAAATTATTTAAGAAACAATATATAGTATTTTTATTTTATATAGAGATTAGTATCATCTATCATAAGTAAAATTTTAGCTTCAAATTCAAGTTATACAAAGAGAAATAAAAAAGAGAAATTGATATAAGAGTAGATTGCACCAACTTATATTGTATGAGCGAGTAAAGTAAACCAAGATTTTGTTCGAGATGTAATTTAGAACATATAAATTATTGTTAGGAGGGGCGGGGGCTAAACTGGACTTATCTTTCTTTTTTTTTTTTGAGATCATGCCTGAACCTCGTTGCGGATGTGTGTCACTCCTGGCTTGTTATTATTTTTTCTTCTCGAAAACGTAGGAGAGCTCCTTCATTGTATTAAGAAGAAAACAGGACAAGAGCCCATAACGGCTCGACAAAACATACAAACACACCACACAACAGCACACACAAGACACACACACACGTGTGCGACAAGGACACCTCAAAGATGGGGGTTGCACTAAGATGACGCCTCTAGGAAGGTTATGACGTTGAGACGCCACCGTCATCCGATCCAGCGATCCGGATCCGTACTTCGCCCATAGGACTCCGAAAATGGAAATCCAAACCTCGACAACGCTTTCAACAAGGAAAACGAAGCCCAAAGCATTGTCGTTGCTGGTACAGTGAACACCATGCAGGAGATTACTCCCTATTTGCTAGATTCGCACCTCCGAAGTAGCTCGCAACTCCGATCCGACCATCCTGTCGCACTACCTTACACTGCGCCAGCCTCGCCACCAACGCTCGTTGCGGCATCGGTGCGCGCCCACCTATAACTCAATCGACTCGGCATGTCGCCGTTGCGCACAACATCACCAACGCGTGCGCGCCAAGCGCGCCTCCATCCCGCAGCTGAGCGTCCAAGCGGCCACTCTGTTCGCCATCGCTGCATGTGCCGCCATTGCCACAGCACACGACCACGGAGAAAGCGATGCGTTCTGCCGCTCTCAACGCACCTCGCGCCACCACGGCACTCCGGCGCCGCACCGCCCTCGGCGGCCACCATGGCACCGTTACCGCTTCTATCTCCTTGAGGGCGCAACCCCCAATGCCGTAGATCCGGCCACTAGGTGCCGGATTGAGCAGGACTGTTCTTGAGCCGCCCTCCTTGCTCACGGTGCCATCGTAAGGGGTGCCGGAAACCATGCCACTCAAAACGCTGCCACCGTCGATCCTCCGCCATGCGTCCTCGAGCTACCTGCAGCTCGGCCATGTTCGAGCGGCGCGGCCGCCAGCAGCTAGCGCCACTGCCCTGGACCGCGCCCGCAATGGCTACCGCCGCCACCACGTTCGCCAAGGGAGGAGGAGGGGGCACGGGCGTCGAGAGCGTCGTCGCCGGTGCGCAACCCCCAATCGCTAGATCCGGATGCCTGGGCACCGGATCCGTTGACCGGAAGGTTCCTCGCCGTGCCGCGCCGAGGGGATGGTAGGGGGCAGCGGTGCAGACAGGAGAGGGGGACGGAGAAGGACTAGCGGCGGTGGGTGGCGGCTAGGGTTCCGACCGTCCCCACCGGGAGAGGGCGCAGCCTTTCCCCATGAGTCCCTCCGCTTCTAAGTCGAATAGAGTAAATTTGGCCTGCTCTGGCTTTTTTTTTTTTTGAGGGCACACTTATCGTCGTCGTGGAATCTGGTATCCCCGGGTGCAAAATTTGTGCGCCCTGCCGCACAAAACAATGGAATCTGCTTTTTATATATATATCTTGCTGGACAAAACGAGTCTGATGGCGAGAAAACAGTGATATTACGAACTTGTTTGACACATTATATTTCACATATGGGTATTTTCTTTTTTGTACATTTTTATTTATTAGAAATGATGCTCGCTTATTATGTTAGCAGCCCTAAATGGAAATGGTGGGACACTGGGACGTGTGTATCCTAACGGTGTGTTTTACGACTACCTAAATTGAAAGATGAACGTGATTAGCTATGGTGGTTCACACAAAGTATTCATCAGAGTCCCTGGCGCTGGCGGTGTAATTAATTAGGGCTTGTGGTGCGGGGGCAATCTTTGTGCTGGTCGTATGATCCACAGGACGGTCCCGCTCCGTCCGTGTCGGCCCCTTCCTTCTCCACGCCTCCAACAAGAGTTCGACGCGCCAGCTTCGATCTCAGCACCGGCTTGAACCCCGCCCGCGCCGGGCCCACAGGCGGCGTCGGGTCGTCGTCGTCGTCGTCTCGGGCAGCAGCAGGTGATGACGACGCTGCCTCGCCGCGTCCCGCGCCGTTGGCATTGCTGGTTTGCCCGTCGTTCTCCGCCTCCAGGAAGAACCGGGTTCCGGTCTCGGCGCCGCGCCCGTGCGGGTGGTGCAGCGCCGCATCGAGAAGGGCCACCGCGGACGGAGGCGGCGGTGACGAGCAGCCGGCGGGCACCTGAAGAAAGAGGAGGCAAGTGGCGACCAGCAGCGGCAACGGTGGAAGCACTGCGTGCACGCGGCGTGCCATCTCACGTCACGAAAACGATACCTGATTCTCTGCTGCGTGTGCTTTCGTGCCGAGCCGCGCTTTGTATGCCAAGCTTAATTGAGATAGATGCCAGTTGTGTATGAATAGCTGGTCTCTTGAGCTTGCTGATGATCGATGAAGGCGACGACGGTGCATGGTGCGGTGCGCGGCCACCTCGATTTATACCAGCAATGGAGGGCTCGGGCCGCCAGCAAACTTCGCATGTCTCGCAAGGACGAAAGCTCGACCATCTCGGTGCCTTAATTTGCTGTTGCGCTGACCAAGTCAACCAGCCAAAGTCTCATGTTTCGGTGACGATGCTGCCCGAACTGGTAATAAGTCCTGACTCTCAGTGCGTCGTGAGTGGTCCTAGTCGGCAAACCCCGCGATTGGGTAAGTTCGTATCAGAAGTCCTCTGCTTTCCATGTTCAGCGCCCGCCGGCCCAACGTTGCGTTCCAGCTACGGGAGTCCTCTGCTTTCCAATGTTCCTGACACTTTCTCTCTGCTCATATCTCTCCTGGTATCATGCGTGGATGCACGACACGTTGCACTACATGGCAATTGACAGTCACCGGCGGCCCTGCATATGGAGCGCGTCAACCAATGAGTTGCTTTGGATGGATGGAGCTGTGAAATTTGACCGCGTCGATGTATGTCTCGCGCGGTTTGACAACTTTTCTAAATACGTGGTAGCCGGAGAACTCCATTGACAGATGCGCTCACGACATGCACATACTTGTACTTCTCTATTCTCGCAGAGTAGCTGTGAATAAAGTTTCTGAGCACATTGACATGAGCAGCCAGAAAGATGAAAGAAGATGCAGACAGAGACAGTGAGGAGAAACAGAAGGCTCAAAGAGGAAGCTACCACCTCGGTGTAGTTCTTTTCAATGGTGGAGAAGTTAGATGCGCGCGGGGCACTACGAAAACAACAAACAAAAGGGTTTTAAAATGCAAGAACGACCATTTAGCGAGGGATTTGTTTGAATGTAGCTGGAAACTGGGAAAAGCTACCGTAGGAAATTGCCAACTTAGAGCCCGGTTTGCGCCGACCAGCCCGGGAACGCACACCGTATTGAGCTGGCGTACACTCTGCGGAAGTACCTCGCTCGTTTCTCATGCCTGCCTTGTGACCTGAGGAGTGAGGACTGATGAGGCGCTCTTTTTTCAGCAGTACTGTGAAAGTGTATATTGTCAATGCAAGTGTACTTTTCTGTTTGAATATGTTTGACGATATGAATTACACCCTCCATTTATAAATTGTTATGGTTATTGATTTTTTCAGTTACGTTTGACTATTCATCTTATTTAAAGTATTTATTTAAATATAAAAAATTATATACAATATTTTAAATTTCTTTAGTGGTAGATTCCAAAATATATGATGCTTCTTAATTTTTTTAAATAAAACGAATGATCAAATATAATAAAAAAAGTCAAAGCGACAACAATTTAATTAGTAGGAAAGAAGTAGTATGCCACAAGTGGTTGAGGTGATGGCTGCGTACTAGGACTGGGCGCAGGCGTCGACAGTGCCATGACCCATGAGACCACGCCGCGCGCTCCATCTTTCAACCCCGCCATCGTCGACTGATCGACCACTATCATCGTTACCCGTACGCACCTTACTCGTGGACCGACTCAACATTATTTTTTTTTTGAGGATCCTCCAAAGATCCCTGATTCTCTCTACTAGTTGTAGTATAAGTATATCCTTTTATGGGCTACCGTTGTCCACGTACAGGCTCTGAGTCAAAACGCGCGCGCATGAGCGCGGTGGTTGATCTTGCAATGCAAGAAGATTGTATGGAGTTGGCATTCAACTTTTGATTGCCCGGCGGCAACGTTGTCCCGGGAAGCACCGGCCGGGTCACACCGACTAGTTCAGCAAATCAAACACATTGGAAATCTACATCATCTGCATTGCAATTGCATGTTGACCTCCTAAACTTGATCCTGGCTCAAGTGCTTATCGCTCACAGGTCCGTATACCGGTTGCTCGACTTATCGAGCTTGGGAAACTTCTAAAGTAACACTCAGAGACTGTAACGAAGCCAAAGGAAAATTATGCTTGCCCCATTGCCTGACAAGTACAGCTCTTTAATCATTTTTCAAATTTTAGATTAAAATTGTTTTTTTTAAGAATTCCTTTTTTTGTGTGTGTATACATCCCTTGAAGAGACCAGCTGAGGTTCACATGAATGCGTATAAGAGATGCCCCGTTTCGTTCCAGAAGTGAGAAAAAATGCTGGAATGTATAATTTGCTCGTCAAATAATCTAGTAAATGGTGCATGTTTTTTTGTTATAAAATGAATTTGAACCTCTTGGAATGTTTATATGCTGCATGAAATTTTTATTTATTGCTCTCTTTGAGTTTTGCAAGATTTTTGTTTTAGTCACCGAGTATGTTTTATTTTGATGATTCATTTGGTAATTAAAACAAAAATGGCACATTTTTTTGTTTCAATCACCAAGTATATTAGATTTTCGTTACAAAATAAATGCGCTAGCCTCCTTGCTTCCTTGCGATTTTCTACTTCTTGAGGATTGCAGGAATTTATGGCCCTTGAGTGCTCAATATGCCCCTTGGTGTTTTCTAAGGATATATAGCAGGATTTTTATCACCTTTTTTTTAACCCAGGTTTTTATCACCCTTGAGTGCTCAATGGAGACGTACGATGGGTTGTCTTGGGTTCGGGTCAGTCTGTTCCCGCTTGCTTCCTGGCCTCCTCATGCGTCCTTGTTGGGCTTCATTTCTTCCAGAGTTTTGCTCTTAGCCCACGAACGTCATTTGATCCCATAAAAAAACAAAAAAAAAACCAACGTCATTTGATTAGTATTTTGAAATAAAATAAAATTTGGATTATAATTTCACCAAACTATACATATGCAAGTTTTTACAACTTTTTGAAAGTTACATATGTGTTTTAGCAGTTAGTCACGATTTTCTCTGTGAAAGGATAATTTTCACTGGTATTTTCTCTTTATATGTATTACATAAACAATGAAGATTTATAACATTCTTAGACTACATTCTAAAATAGCCCTACTTACAGTTGTACGCAAAAAAACCATCACATCCATTCAGTCGGAGCGCAGCGCAGGGCTACCGTCACGGTCAGAGCGCCTGGACGTGCCCTGCTACCTGTTATTTTTCTCTAGCCGCATAAAACACGTTTGAAAGCGAGAACTGTGAAATCGTGAACTCTTGGAACACATTACATTGCACAATAGAACTGTTCAATTTTTACATTGTTTATGTTACGAGAGATGCATATCTAAATGGAAGGTTAAATCAAACGCCAATAACGAAAATTTTGAATCGAGTTGGATCTCAGGATGGTGGATTCACAAGGCCTAGGTACCTGTTTTTATTCTCTTGCCGCATAAAACTCGTATGAAAGCGAGAGAACAGTGAGTGAAATCGTGAACTTTCTGTACGTATTACATTGCACACTTGATCATTTTTTTACATTATTTATGTTACAAGAGATGCCTATATTTTAGCGCGCTAAACGGAAAGATAAATCAAACGATAATACAGATTGGAATTTAGTTTCGATTAGTAGTATCGTGGGTCCGCAAAGGCATGCACGCAGTCCATGGTGTGGGGTACTTAGGGCTTGAGAGCCGGCGGGCAACCTTTGTGGTATGATCCGCACGACGGACCGGCTCCGTCCGTAACGGGCCCCTCCTCCTCCTCGGCTACCAGAAACCGACGCGCCAGCTCCGATCGCAGCACCGGCGGCGCTAGTCCGCTCCCTGACCGGACGCCGTCCAATCGCCGTCGTTCCGGGCAGCTGGTGATGATGACGTTGGCGCCGCCGGTGATTCCTCCCGGCGGCCCGCGCCATGGACATGGAGGCCGGTTCCGCCATCGTTGGCCGTCTCCACGGACCCGGGTTCGGCCTCGGCAGGAACCGCGGACGGAAGTGGCCTGGCGCAGCGGGTCACCTGAAACTGAAAGAGCAGGCAAGCGGCGAGGAGCAGCAGCGGCGGAAGCACGGCGGACACGCGGCGAGCCATCAGCCCGAAGTGATGTACAGGGCTTTCTTGTGCTGCTGTGTAGCCTACGGCCTACGAGTACGAGCGTGTGTGTAGTTTCAGCTGGTGACAGCAACTCGCAGAAGGTCGAGACTGATGATGAAACTGCGAGAGCGATGGCTCTCTGCATCTGCATGGTGCCGGTCATTTATACTAGAGGCCAGGTGACGGTTTCAGGCATATGGTACGGGAAGGGGCGTGGAAATGCAGAGGAAAATTCCATGTAAGTTTGGTTTTTATCTTCGACGAGAGGTTAACCCCGATGCTTGTTCATATATGACGATGTCTGGTCTCCCCTGCTCACGTGGTCTGCTCGCAGTCGAGTGCTAGTACTGTACACGCTAGCTAGTAGAGATTCAGAACAGCCATACATACACTTCCTGGTATTTTCAAGGCTGCGTACACTTTTCGAGGAATAACGCGTAGATGGATGCGGCCATGCACAATACGCCAGTCGTCGCGACGCGTTACACAAGACACAGAAAAGTGCGCGCTTCTGCCGTGAGGGGGCGGTGAAAGTCTCTGTTCGTAAACGGTTCGGTGATATCCACAGAGAGGCTTGCTGGCGTGGTTGGTGCTTTGAGCCACGAAGTTTGACCGTGGGATACGCGTCGTCGTGCGCGTATCTCGAGCGCTCGGGCATGTCGACCTTGCGCTGGGGAACTCCACAGGAAAAAAGTCGTTGGACTCGCAAAGACGGTGCTGTCAATCTTCTAAGAAATTTGCCCGAACTGGCATGCGTGCTGGACGGCTCATAAACAAGTGCGTCTCATCTGAGGGACCGAGATCTCCGCGCACGTACGTGGATACTTCTCGTCACTTAAGTATATATATATGGAGATGGACCACACTGCTGGTAGAGAAAAAAGGTAGTAGAGAGAACTTGCAACGCATGCAGCGATCCCCACGGAATCTTCTTTTCTGGATTCCTATTCTAATAGCTCGTGCAACTATAATAAACACACGAACGCTTGCCCTTCTCGTGTAAGTAGTAATTGATAATGTATTCATCACAGAGTGCTTGGTACACAAGAACGAAAATACATCCTCCAGTTCTGAAAAGAAGTATGTTTAGGACAAGGTTTAACATACCAAGACATGAATAATAATTTCCTCTCTTCTTTCATGTATGTCCTTATTTAATACATCTCAGAGTACAGTTCATAACAAACTCTCTCTCTAGCCTAGTTCAGTGGAAATTACGACTGAAGCGTTGGGACGGCTCCATGAAGGGCAAAGTCGTCCGAAACCAGGAAAACTTCACATAACATACTCCTTTGTAAAATCGCGAAATTTGTTAAAATATACTCCTTTTCAGAACTGGAGGGAGTATATATTTACATTTTTTTCTTTCGTAGTTTTTTTTTCGAAGCCAAGAACAAGTAGCGGTATCTTTCTTCTGTAGTAGTAATTAACGTCGTATCCATTCATCACAAGGAATGTGCAGAAGAAAGAAAGCAATAATTTAAATGAAAGAGCAGTGCTCCTCCTCATTGTAAAAAAAAAAACATAATTTACATATTTCTTCGGTAATTTTTTTCCTGAAGCCAAGAAGTAGTAATATCTACGTTCTACAATATGTCTCCTTATCCTCTAACACGCATAGAAAATATGGAGCTCTGGTCGTCGGCTTCCTTAGATAAACAAATAAACCTATGAATAAATGCACTCGGAAAAGTTTGAAGCAATGCGAAAGTGTAGCTGAGGCTGGATTACTCCCGACACGCGCGCATCCCTCTCCGGTTCCTAATCCTTGTTGGACGCCGGGGGCAGGACTTGTTGTGCGTGTCGTTGGAATGACACGACGCCCCGGCAGCCGAGTCCGCGCCCTCCACCACCCCGCCGCTTGCCGCCAGAAACCGCCGCGCGAGCTTGGAACGCAGCTGCTCCGCCGCCCTCCACCAGCTGCCGCCGGACATGGAACCGTCACTACCATCCTTGCCGCGCAGCACCAATGAGCCGGTTGCCGACGATAATGCCGCCGCGCCATCGTCGGCACGGGTCTTTTTCCCTCGACCACGGCGATCGCATCTCCGCCGGTTCCGGCTGTGCCGAGCTTGTTGTGCTGCTCATCATCGCCGGGAAGGGCCGGGTGAGGAACGACCACAGAAGCAGGTGTCTCGGGCTCCGCCGGGGCTGGTCTTGAGCAGTTGACCCCCTGAAAGAGTAGGCAGGCGGCGAGGAGCAACGCCATAGCTACGGGGCGTGCCATTTTCGGGCGTGTGATTAATTTGCAGCGTGGGGATGTGACTGTGAGTGCGCGCGCCGCAAAACACAAGTCTATAGTTAGCTGATGAGCTTTCAAAGGCAGTAGGCAGTGATGAGGACAGATGATGATGGGTCTCTGCCTACATGCATGAGTGCGGTTTTATAGTGCAAGGTTTCGACGTAACTGGGCTAGACGATGTAGTAGGTTAGTTGACAAAAGCAGGGACACCGTGTCCATCGGAGAACAAAAACAAATCATGCGTGCATGGTACGGGGATTGGTATTGGTACGGACCAAGCCGATCGAGGCGACAGCCGCAAGGTAAGACCGAGTTTACCAGCACCGTACAAAATCTGGCATCATCCAATGATAATGGTGCGAATTACCTACTGACTTCGGTCAAAAAAGAGATAATGGTGCGAATTACGGGACGAGGTGAGTTGGCCACATCAGGCGCATGCAGTTTCGCGTGTTGAGACTTTTTGGACACGCTTTCCCCCTGATCGTCGTGGTAGCCTAATCGTCGCACCGTTTACGGCGAGAGACAGCCTAGGGACACTACACGGGCTCTAAAGTTCCTGGTAACCGCCTTTGTCTAGAGCTTGTCGGCGGCTAAAAAAGCATAGACGACGCACACGCCGCGCGTGATCACGAGCGAGACCGCCAGCTAGCCAGCCCTACCGCCACGCACGCGGCTGGAAATTTCACTCTCCGTGTTAAACAAAAACACAGTGTGAGTGAGTAGAGTAGTTGAGCTGAGCTGCTGCGTGGAGCTCGCGATGAGTTTTGTTGGGAGAGAAGAGCAAAAACAAACTCGAACGAGCGTGCAGGCGCGAGTGCGCTTTAGTTAATTAAGTTTGGCCGAGCGAGGGATACGCTTTGGGGCACTGGTCGGTTGGTGAGCGTTTTGCCGCACGCCAACACCGTGCAAAACGCGCCTGCGATGTGGTAATCGCCACGTTTGTCTGCTCTTTATCCGTTCGAAAAATGCATGTCTGCTCTTTGCCAGTCCGAAGATGTTTTGTCTGCTCTTATCCATGTCCGAGAAAATGTTTGTCTAGTCTTTAAGGAGCGACATTTCAGTCCAACAAATAGCGCGATCTGCACACGTGGAGGGCCGTGGCGAGCTGGTCAACCATGGCTGCACAAAAGTCTGTTCCTCCCTGACGGACAAGCAGATCAAAGCAACCGAGAGGAGGTTTTTGTGCGGTCGCTTTGCGGCCGTTCGTGAGCTTTGACAATGCAGCTGGTCGTTTTCGTTGAGACCTGAGAAGTGTTGCTGCGCGTGTGATGCCTGGTGGCGTGAGCTACCAGCCCACTCCCATTTTGGCCAGGGTAGACAGCCTGTTCACGTTGATCTCTGTCGAGTCCATTGACGTGGGGACGGGGAAAATATTTTAACGAGCACAGAGACATTGTGCCTATTCTACTTTCATTATTAAAGGAAATTCATTGTTTAGCCCTATTTTCTATCTCAATGTCATGCTTGACCTCATTTTTAAAGTTTGAATTCTACTTTTTTTTTTAAATGAAATCTATGTATGACCCTATTTTAAACCGTCTACTTAGTTCAACCATTTTCGGTGATTAAAATAAATCTAAAAAAATAGAAAGACAGGGTAAAAGACGAGTAACATCCATGCCTAAATCTTCTCTGTTTCTCGAGACTTGTCATCATAACCCTAGCGAGGCGAGCCATGGCGCGGACGGGCGGAGCAAGGCTGCGCGAGGAGGCGTGTGATGCGGTGAGGGGACGGCGGTCACGTCGCGGCTGTGTGAGGCGGGGCTGCATGCGGGTCTTATGCTGGGCGTGGTAGGCGCGGCGCAATTTGGTCGCGGCTTGCATGGGACGGTGCTAAGCTGGGTGCGATGCGGGCGGGATGTAGGGGCACGTGAGGCCTCGTTTCCATGGTTGAAGCCAGGATCATTTGGCATCCTGAGTTGGTGCTAGATGATATTTGGAGGGTGCTAGGTGTGGCTTTCTTCCGGGCTGTGGGAGCGTGGTCGCAATTGTTATTTCCAGCCTGTTTATTTTCTGAGTTGGGCCAAAACGAACGGACATTATAGTCGGGAGTTGACTTTAAAATAGGCCATTAGAATACACCTGGAAGGGCCCCGGAACGGGCCATTCCGAGGTAACCGAACAAAGCCTGAGGCGGGCAGACGCGAGGCTATGGCGTGGTTTTGGCGCGAGACCGACGTGGCGGAGGGGCTCACACAGTTCGACAGGATGCAACTTACAATCAAATTGCTGCTTTTTTTAATTTAAAATTTTGATACTTCAAAAGTTATAAAAAAAGGTACAAATTGTTGTTGAAATCTTGGCACAATTATAATCAAACTGCTACCAAAATCAGGGTCATTCATGCACTTCACACAGAAAATAGGGTCAACAATGCAAATGGTACAAGTGTCTTTTTATCACGGATTTGGATTTAACACCATTAAATGGTCCAAGCAAAATAGGTCAACTAGCGGTTTCAGTTTGAATGCAGGGTCAAATATGCAACTAAGAAAGAAAACAGGGTCAGCCGTGTAATTGGGATCGGAAACAAGGCCAGATACATGCAATTGCCCCAATTATTAACTATGGTTGAGTATAAATATCAAATCTTTAATTATACTATTAAACATGTCAAACTAGTTGTAAATATGTATTATTAATGTGTCAAACCATAATTTGAAGTACTAAAATATCAAATTATATAAAAATTTGTCAAATGTACATCAATTTGATAGAATTTAACATTTATGTACTAAAATTATGATTAGAAACATTAATAAGATATGTACAACTAATTTGATATTGTTTAATAATATAATCAGAGATTTTATATTTTTATTAAACCATAATTAATAATTAATTAAACTAGGGTAAACACATACCCATACTCACAAAAGTCATTCTCTCATGATGGTACGGTGTAGTATTACATACTGTAATGCACATTCCCATTTACAAAGCCAGTTTCAATGTGTATTGTTTTCTTCATCTTTTACATAGTTTTAAAAGGACGGCCCTATCCTACCAAATCCTAAAATGGGGCCCAAAGAAAAGAGAGAGACCGTTGAACATGTCTTTTCCAGTCTGATGGTTACAATTATAACTAGAGATATGAATAATGAATAAACAGATAATAAAGCAATCATGCATTCCGTCTGTAAAACCGAACGGCTTGCATGGAACGACCATGAAAGAACTAATCAAATTGGATAGATCATCATCAATGTTTGGACGGTGGGGCGCAGTCGTTGTGCACGTTGTTTGAGTGGCAGGACGACTTGGCCGCCGAGTCTGCGCCGCCCGCCTCCCCGCCAGGAATCGGCGCGCCATCTTCAGACGCGGCACCGCTGCTCCGCTCATCGCCGGCGCCGCCGTCTCTTCCGGCGCGCGCTGCGGCCCGACTCCATCAACGCTCGCCGCGGCGCCGTCGCTGTCGTGCGCTCCATGGCCGCCGCCGGCGGCCGTCTCCTCCCTTGCAGTGATCCCTGCATTGGCCGCGTCTTCCCTGCGCGGTTCGTTACCGTCGAGTGCCAAAGACATCGTCGCCGCGGCGGGCTCGTGTGCAAGGGCGCAGGTGAGAGCGAACAGGCCGATCAACGCGAGCGTGCGCGGCGCCATCAGGGGGTGGGTCCAGAAGTAAACTTTTCCTAGTAGTTGGCTATGTGGTAGGCTAGCTAGCAGAGTATTCTGATCGATCGAGCTATGTGCTGGTGAAAACGATGTTGATGCAGCTCTGGTATAGAGCAAAGTGATGCACTCTACTGATGTTTATAAAGGAGGTAAGTACACTCCGCAGCTACGAAACGACCGCGCAATCGACACGAAACTCCGGCCATTTTGCCCGGCGTTGTACACCCGGCAGAGTGTGAACTGTGAACCATGCATGTTACCATGGAAATCCCGATGGGTCGACATTGGGCGGGGCAGCCCGGAAGCAAACCGTGCCTTTGTTGCCTACTGAACTTACTGCGCACGTAGCATCGAAAGTTCCAAGCACGCATGGACCACTAGAATCACACTCACATGTCGGTGGTTTATCTACTAGAGCCATAGCATGTATGTGAGCGCGCGCCGAGGTCCCTTGTTCCGGGTCGTACAAGTATCGCATATGCTCTGCTAGCTAGTAGCATGGACTTTGGAGTAGTGAACATTTTTTAAGCCAACACTGAGATATCCTCTGACGTGACTGCACGTGTGCAGTAGCCACTGACAGGTAGGGTCGTACGGCGCGTAGCCCCACCCGTCAGTGGGTACTGCACAGCGTGCAGTTCACTGCAAGGGATCCCAATCCATTCCACGCGCGGGTGGTTGGTTGTTCTTGGCTTCTTGCCTTGGAAATTGTGAAGATTCTCAGTAACCGCCGTGGTTTGACCGTGTGACGTGTCCTTTTCGTGCTCATGAAGAGAGTCAGACACCAGGTTTGAGTGCTGACATTGGCGCGTTTTATAACGTGGAGGAATCCATGGGAGTGAGCAAAACACTGATGATGATGTTGTACATTGATTGATGCCGGAGTTGCGTATACCAACGAAACGACGTACGCGTACGCCCAGGCTGTCGTTCTTGAACGTGTGTCAATCTCGGACCGAAGTCGAAAGCAACACGCTGTGATCGAAGCTAGGAAAAAAAGTCTACGCAGAGCTACGGCGATTGCTCGCAATTATTACGTCTCGGTGCATGCTAGGGAGACGTGTTTGGTTGTTTGACGACGGTAGCGCGCGCTTTGCTGTCGCAGCCATTGTTGGAGGGTGTTTGGCGCGGTGTGAGGATGATCGATGTGGAATCCTGGTGCGGCGTTGGGAGCTGATTCGGAGAGGGCTAATTTCAACCGGGAGAAATCCTGTATGGTGTCAACCATGCCGGCAATGGACAGGGTCCCCCTTGCTGAAGGCATTGCTGAGGTTCTAGCCACCTTCGAGGCTTCGTGGGCGAAAGCCCATATCCGGCGTACCGGATCAGGTGGCGGTGGTGTCCAAGCGTCATAACCTTCTTGAAGGCGCCATCTCCAACAACTCCCGTTCTCGGCGGTTCCATGTCGCGTCGGGTTGTTTCGTGTTCGTGTAGAGGTGTGTTGCGTGCGTTGTGTGTGTTGTGCTCGTGTGTGGCGTTTGTGTTTTGTATCTGTGCGGTCGTACGGGTTCTTGTCCCGTTTTCTTCTTAATGTAATAAAGCGCAGCTCTCCTGCGTTTTCGAGAAATTATTACATCTCGGTGCAAACCGAACGTCGGGAACTAAAAGCGAGGATTGCAGCTGGCAATGGAACAACGACGGGAAGAAGACCTGCCGGACGACTCGCTCGCCGACATCCTCAAGCGCGTGATAGACAGCCGCGGCCTGCTACTGCGCGCGGAGCAACGCCCGTGCTCGCTGGCCGGCCTCTTCATCAACTACATCCACCCGGAGCTCAACTTCTCGGAGCTCTTCGCCCGGTCCACCGCCTGCGCGGCTCGCCCTTGCCGGAGCACCCGCCCCCGGCACACCCGGGCATGGGGGTTTCCTCCAGGACAGGTTCCTCGCCTGCGATCCGACCGCGTCCTCGCACTACGAGGTCTATCACCTCGTGTTCCACATCAGGACGACACCGAGTATGTCCGCGATTTCGGTGTCCATGGATTATACAGCTTCAAGCCTAAGCATCTGGAGCCGACCCTGTCGGCATCAGAATGGCCACCGGCATCGTTCATCCTCAACGTCTTCTCCTCAGTCACAGGGCAGTGGAAAGAGAGGTTGTTCAACCGGGATGGTGAGAGGCTGCAGGAACCGTTGAGGACATGCGATTGGATGATTCCGTGTGGTTCTGCCACCGCCGTGCTGTTTATTAATTATCGAGCTGCGCTCTATGTTCATTATTGTGAACTTTTTTTCGTAATGAGGTACCCTGCGCCCAACCTTTTGTTGTCATACATATTATTCTCTTTTTTTACTGAAATACATACTAATCGTTGGCACACGCTCTCGCATGCGTGCTCTCTTTGCAGATTCTCATTGCTGGATAATAGGTGCCAAGTAATCAAACCACCTAGCATAGGTTTCTATGAGTACCCATGCATTCCTTGATAGAGGAAACAGGCTTCGGGTTTGGAACCTTGACCGACTCGGAAGGCAAGATGGAGTGGCAACTGAACCATGCAGCGTCTGCATCCTTCTGAAGCCAGGTCTAAACTGTATCCAAAAGGTTCATGGACCATGCATGGACGTTACACGATGTCAACTGCAACAACGATAAGGAGATGGAACCGCTCGTGGAACAGAAATCTGAGTGGAATTCTGACGATGAAAATATTCTGCATTGCGAACATAGTGGACCAAACCGCCGTCAAGATGATGTATGCCTTGAGATACTTGCATTCCATCCTTATAGAGAGATTATCTTCTTCCACATGTCGCCGTTGAGCAGAGGAATTGCATATCATTTGAAAACCTCCAAACTAGAAGACCTAGGTAGGCTAGGTAATCCCAGAGAACATATATATAGATGAACTAGGAATGTCATTTCCATACACACCTTGTACGATAACAGAGTTCCCTGTAAGGTGATCTATGATCAGATCAGAGTTACAATTTATATGGTTATTATTATAAAAAGTATATATATAACTGGTACAGTGTCCAAACGTCACTATAGGATTGAAAAAAATGGGGTAAAGTCAACATCCGATTATTTGTGATCGATCGATCCATCCTAATCCGCACAAAAAATTGGTCCTTCGCCGCAGCCATGGCGTACTCTGTTTTTGCGTCGAAGTCAACACGTAGGTTCGATCGGGTTTGTGTCAGTTTCGGCTTCTTCTGTACGTGAATCGTGATCGTGCTCAATCCTTAGATATTGGTCATATATACAGATAGATCGAGCGGCAGCGTACGGGAGGATTGCAGCATCTCATAGCACGACGCCACGACACATCCGGCGGAGTCATGGACAGGCCGGGCGAGGCGGAAGCGGCGTCCGGCGGCGCCTTGGACCGTGATCAGGGTCGGGCAGCGCGCAGGGAGGCGCTCAAGAAGTTGACGTGGCCAGAGTGGGGGCTGGTTGTCGCTCGGAGCAAGGCCGTCGGGCGGTTCCTTGTGGCCACCCGCGCCTTGAACAGGATGCGGCTGGAGGAGGATCCCTTGAGGTCTGATTGGGATGTTGCCTCGACACCAGAGTGGAGGGCAGAGCTGGCACGGATCCTCGACGCCCACCCGCTTCCGGACGCTCTGCTGCAAGTTGGAGACTACATGCGGAAGTACACTCTGCCGTAGTAGTAAATATATT